>JAYEAL010000526.1:0-69094 GCA_036419045.1 Scirpophaga incertulas
AGGTATGCGGGCACTGACCGCGGCCTGCAGGTGGCGGCCCTGCGCGGCGAGCAGGTCGCGCTGCAGGTCGCCGGCCGCGTGGCCGCAGTCGCCCAGGGCCTGGGTGCTGGCGGCCGCGGCCGCCTCCAGCTCGGCCACCTCCAACCGCATCGCCTCAAACTCCTGCTCGCGCTGCTTCCACCGGGAGCTGCACTCTTCCGCATTCTTCTTTGCGCGCTTGAGACTTTCCTCCGCCTTTTTAAACTCCCTGTATACAAACAGACAGAACATAAATATCCAGGTGTTCCAGAACCAGGTGTTCGCGTCTTGAGCATGCTACTTCAAACTGATAATTTTTTTATTTAAATATATACAATGAGCTATCGAAGATCACCGTAATTTAATATCTGAGTTTGTTACATTATTGACTGCTATTTCTTATGACGATGAATACAACAATTGAGTGATCAAAGAAATCTGCTCAGCCACGCTAACACGCAAAGATACCACTGGCGTAATAAATCTACTTACCCAAAGCCGAAAACAGTTTTGTCACAAAATACTATAGCCACTAGCACACTTCTAAGCACTACAAATAAATCGTCTCCTGTTTGTTTTTTTTTTTATCCTCTCCAAAAACATTTTTAGGACAGTGTCGTCCGCAAACAACATATACCAAATTAATACCTATGTATCTGACGTTAAATTGGGCCTAGTGCCGACCCTTGGTGCAATCCTGCTGCCACATTAATGTCATATTAAAAGTAATTTCGGATTAGAACCAAACTTGTATACTAGCTTGTTTTTACATGACGTGGATAAGCTAGTTATTTTCCTGGCACTTTTTTTTTCAAAATGCACCACAGAACCCCTTAAGCTACTCTGTCGTATGCCTTCTTTAAATCAACAAATATTGTATATGATGTTTGTTGATTATTTTTAATGCACATGCTATACTTAAAACCAAATAGTTTGTGCTGACCTTCCTTTATTATTAATATAACATTCACAAAAATAATTGAATGTATTGCTTTATTGATTTTTTAAGTTTACCTCTCTCTATGACCTTTAATGTCCTTAACTTTGGCCTCCAATTCCCTTGCCCTTGCTGCTGTCTCTTGCTGAGTAATTTTCTCTTGCTCCTCAGCAGCTTCTAGCTCGGCCACCTATTAATTAATTAATTACAATATTAATAGGCATATCTTAGAAACTCCGTTTAAAATGGCTTTTTCTTTTATCCCATTACGGTTAATGTGATCGACCTGATAGTTGCTATAATAGATCTAGAAAATACCTGTTAGCCACATGACAAACATACAAATAATTGTGAATTCATCAATTTAAAAATTAAATACACACATTATGCAATATGTCTAGACAAGAAAGCCTCAACATTAGCAGCTTTAATCAAGATTACCAAAACTTAAATATTTTAAACAGCTGATATTTCTTATCTTTTTTAAATTGTCATCCCACGCTGTTAATTTCATCCAGTGACATGGAGTAAGAGCAACCGATCACTCGACTCGTAAGAAGTCAATAAATATGTTAAGAAATCACCAAGTGTCCAATTCATTACGTTAGTATATATTTGTGTGTACTTCAATTCTAAAACAGTGTAAAATAAATAGTCAAAGTGGACGGTTGTTGGTTTTCTTTCACCTGTGCCCAAACAAAAGTGAACCCTAATACAATGAACACCAAGTTTCGTTCGTCGTTCCTTGAATTACTTTCTAATTTGAATGAAATTTGATATATACATACCTCTTTCTCATGAGTTGTGACATAAATTGTATTTGACGTGACCTAGATTACTTTTGACATTGTAAAAATAATAAATCAATGGAATGCTATGCTTAGATATTTATTTCTAATTATAATACATAATAAATTGGCGACGAGATGTCGGAAAATATTAAGAAATTAAAAAAAGTACGCGCATCTTTACGAGGATTACTTACAAGAGCAGAAAATCACGTAAGTAAATTACAATTTCTACAAAATGAAGAAATCGATTCAAGATTAAATTCTCTACACGATACACTACAAAAACTACAAAATTTACAAAAAGATATAGAACTAGATACTGACGAAGATAATTTAGAAGAAGAAATTCAATATCGATTTGATTTTGAAGAATTGTACACAATAGTTAGAACAAAATATATGACATTACGCAACTCAAACGAATGCCAACCTGGAACGTCGTCTACCTTAATAAGACAAACTTTCGATAATGAGACTTGTAGTGAAAAATTACCAAAACTAAACTTCCAACCATTTCAAGAAAAGGAAACTTTTCAAAATTTCAAAAAAAGACTCAATGTTTTCTTCCTTATGAACAAAATTACCAATGCTGAAATGAAAGTTTACACTCTTTTATCGACACTATCACCAGAATTACATGAAAAACTCTGCGACTTATGCTCGCCAGAAGAACCAACAAAGATGGAGTACGAGACGCTTACGAAATTACTAGACGAGTATATAGATCCAAAACAAGTACTTGGTCTTTACAACACAAATTCATTTCAAGGTTGCAAGGAGAACATGAGACAATACCAGTTTATGCAGCTGAACTTAAGAAACTAACCACTAATTGCGAGTTCCAATGTGTGAATTGTTCAAAAACTATAGCCGAAAAGTTCTTGATATTACAAATTATACGAGGACTAAAAGATAATGAAATAAGAATGAAGCTCTTACAAACCCGACAAGCATTGGATTTCTCTAAACTTGTTCAAATGGCAACAACTATGGAAATGAGTAAAATAGAAAGCAATGCAATCAACACAGAAACAAGAAATAACAGTAACTTTGCTGTACATACAGCATCAACTGCACAGGCCAAACGAATTGAAAAAAAAAATTATAATAAACCTATGACATTAAAAGACTTGAAGGGAAGTTGTTTCAGATGTGGTAAAGGAGATCATAAGGCTAATAACTGTGGTGCTATTAATGACATATGTTTCAAATGTCAGAAAAAGGGACACTTAGGAAGAGTGTGTCTGCAAAGAAAGCCAGTTACTAACCAAATCGATGATGAAACCAATGACTCAAGTACTGAGGAAGATATCTGCGACATTAACGTAGTACACAATGAATTCTCTGAAAAATATGTAATTACCGTAAAGATTGAAAATAAGAAAGTAAAAATGGAATTCGATACAGGTGCTACATTATCGTCGATGTCTCTCAAAAATTATAAGAAATTAGATATTAACAAGAAAATATTTAAAACTAACATTAAAATGAAAACATATACAGGGGAATTGATTAAACCAACTGGAATGGTATTTGTCAAATGTACATACAAATCACAGTCATTTACGGGGAAACTTTACATTATCAACAAAGACGTGGACACAATTTTCGGAAGAAGCTGGATGAAAGAATTAAACATTGAACTAGCAGATATCAGAAAAATTGATACTGTAAATCCACTTGAAGAACTGGACAAAATATTACAAGAGTACTCCACTACCGTTTTCAGTCCTAATCTTGGAAAAATTCCTAACTTCAAAGCCCACCTAAGTTTAAAAGAAAATATAGAACCAATTTTTATAAAACCAAGAAGGATCCCTTACGCGTTAAAAGGCAAGGTAGATAAAGAAATAGAACGATTGGTATCAGAAAATGTTATTACAAAAGTAGACCAAGCAGATTGGGGTACACCCATTGTTCCTATTGTCAAACCCAATGGAAGCATTCGTCTATGCGCAGACTATAAAATTACATTGAACAAAGCGATTAAAGATGACAACTACCCTATACCAATAATTGAAGATATCTTTTCTGAAATGAATGGTGGTCAAATATTTTGTACACTTGACATTTGTCAAGCATATCTTAACATAGAAATGGACGATGAAAGCGCTTTACTACAAACGTTGAGCACTCACAAAGGGACCTATAAGGTAAACAGGTTAATGTTTGGGGTTAAGGTGGCTCCAAACTTATGGCAGAAGTTCATGGATAAGTTGCTACAGGGAATGAAAGGCGTTAAATGTTTTTTTGACGATATAATAGTACAGGGGACCACAGATATAGAAGTTTTAGAAAGACTCAAATCGGTTTTGGAAAAGTTAAAAGAAAATAATTTGAAAGTTAATAGAGATAAATGTCAATTTTTCAAGAAAAGTATTAATTACCTTGGTCATGTAATAGACAAAGATGGTTTACACAAGAACCAAGACAAAACAAAAGCTATTGCGAATACAGAAAGGCCAAATAATGTCAGTAAATTAAGAACATTTTTGGGTATGTCAAATTACTACAATAAATTCATTCCTAATTTAGCTACCCTTACACACCCCTTGAACAGTCTATTGAAGAAAACTTCCAAATTCACCTGGACAGCAGAATGTGAAGATAGTTTCAAAAAAATCAAAGAAGAAATTATGAGCAACAGAGTACTTATACACTTTGACCCCGCAAAACCACTGATTTTGGCAACCGATGCATCGCCGACTGGACTTGGGGCAGTATTATCTCATCGACTTCCTGATGGTACAGAACGGCCCATTGCCTTTGCGTCGCGAACACTTAATGAAACAGAAAAAAAATACAGCCAAATTGACAAAGAAGCCACGGCTATCTACTGGGGCTTAAAAAAATTCTTTCATTATTGTTATGGGCGTAGATTTACTTTGATTACAGATCATAAGCCCCTCACAGCTATTTTTCACCCGTACAAGACTCTCCCTGCAATGAGTACTATGAGGCTTTTCCACTATGCTCACTTTTTGTCTGGATTTAATTATGAAATAGAATACAGAAAATCAATGCTAAATTCGAATGCAGACTATTTATCAAGATTTCCCATAGCAAACACATATGAACAACCTGAAGATCAACATTCTTTATTTCAATTGGCTCAAATACATACATTGGAAATCAATCCCGATAAGATTGAAGAAGAAACAAGGAAAGACAACGAATTGAGAAACTTGTTGGGAGCCTTAAAAACCGGACAGACTGTTAAACATTTTGGCTATAATGATAACGAATTAACGTTACAGGGTGACTGCATATTAAAAGGAACTCGGATATTAATACCGCAAACTTTACGTACGCACGTATTAGATGAACTGCATGCTGGCCACATGGGGATAGTGAAAATGAAATTACTAGCCCGTAGTTTCGTTTATTGGAAAGGAATTGATCTAGATATCGAAAACAAGGTCAAAGAATGCAGATCTTGCAGATTACAACAAAATGAACCCAGAAAGGCTTCACTTCACCATTGGGAAGAAGCATCAGAGGCCTGGGAAAGAATCCACATTGATTTCGCAGGCCCAATATTGGGCACATACTTATTCATTCTAGTGGATGCATATAGTAAGTGGGTAGAAATAATACCTACCAAGACGATCACCAGTTCATGGTGCATATCTAAATTAAAGGAAGTATTTTGTACGTTTGGTATTCCAACCTTACTTGTCTCAGACAATGGCCGGCAATTTACATCCCAATTATTTAAAACCTTCCTCGCAGATCAAGGCATAATACACAGAACATCTGCACCTTACCACCCTGCCACCAACGGACAAGCAGAACGATACGTCCAAACAGTCAAAAGGGCTCTGCGCAGCATGGCGGGGGAGAGGGGTGATCTAATAGACAAGCTTATACAGATCAAGCATTGCTTACGCCGTACTCCTATTAGAGATAGTAAATCACCTTACCAATTGATGTTTGGGAGAGAAGTACGGACGAGACTACGAGCAATGATTTCGAAACCTAAACGTGAACGACAGCAAATACTTGGTGATGTCGAAACTGTAAGGCGATTTGTTACTGGTGAAAGAGTACAGGCCCGCAACTACAATGGTCTCAACAAGTGGGAATTTGGGCGGATAGCCCGACAGCTCGGCCAGCTTCACTACGAGGTACGGATGGACTCTGGCGAAACTTGGAGGCGGCACGTAGACCAGCTTCTTCCAGCGCCCTTGGTAGCATGAACTCCATTGGGGTCGAGGGCTGATATATACATACCTCTTTCTCATGAGTTGTGACATAAATTGTATTTGACGTGACCTAGATTACTTTTGACATTGTAAAAATAATAAATCAATGGAATGCTATGCTTAGATATTTATTTCTAATTATAATACATAATAAAATTGCTTAGAAAACAATTTTTTGTATATGTGTTTTATTTATACTTTCTGTACAACTATTAATATTAATATAAAAAAATGCCTCTGACTTGACGGTGATGCAAAGACAGATTGTGGTGGATGTACCAAAAAATATTCAAAGTAAATCAAACTACAGACTTTATGCTTTTTGAGAAAGCCAATTTCAAAAAAGAATAGAATTAACAAGAAAATGAGAATAAAGCACACAAGAGTGGTGAGAATTTCGAAGAACTTCGACATTGACATCTTTTGCAACAGTCTGTACAGTTACAAAAACACGTAGTTCAATCTTTCGCGCACCTTTGATCCACATGTAGTTCTATAAATTTATATGATTTTTTGTTTTGTGTTCCGTTTCGTTTTTCTTTTATTTTTAATTACATTTGCTCGTAGTTAATGCATGCCGTGGCAACCTTTAATTAAGATAACACTCAGCATAGTTTTAAGTATTATAGTGTCCATGAACATTGTATTAGTGTATGTCTTGTTGGTTGTTTTAAATAAATGAAATGAAAGAAGGACATTGGTGAAAGCAGAATGAAGGGTTTGAGGGAGATACGGGTATCAAGGTAGCCAGGAATGTTTAATTTATTATGCAAGGTGTAATTGGAGTGCAGACATGTGGTCCAATTTATTTAATGTGACACATCAAACGCAGTTGTCTGTCGAGTTGGTCGAGTAAATTACATTCAGTTCGAAGCAGTGCACTTCTGCATAGTGTAGGCAAGTCATATATTTATGTGGTCTGTTTTGTCAGATTGTGGAGTCAATGCATGCTTCGCAGGCATGCATGAGGCAGGAAGCAAAGCCAAGGGTAGGAGGTAGGTAGCAGGAGGCAGGCGTTAGGAGGCAGGAGGCAGGCGGTAGGGGGTAGGAGGTAGGCGGTAGGAGGCAGGAGATAGGCGGTAGTAGGCAGAAGGTATATATCAGGAGGCAGGAGGTAGGCGGTAAGAAGCTGAAGATAGGCGGTAGTAGACAGGAGGTAGGTAGCAGGAGGCGGGAAGTAGGCGGTAGTGGGCAGGAGGCGGGTAGCAGGAGGCAGGAGGTAGGCGGTAGGAGGCAAAAGATAGGCGGTAATAGGCAGGAAGTAGGTAGTAGGAGGCGGGAGGTAGGCGGTAGGAGGCAAAAGATAGGCGGTAATAGGCAGGAAGTAGGTAGTAGGAGGCGGGAGGTAGGCGGTAGGAGGCAAAAGATAGGCGGTAGTAGGCAGGAGGTAGGTAGTAGGAGGCGGGAGGCGGTAGTGGGCAGGAAGTAGGCGGTAGGAGGCAGAAGATAGGCGGTAGTAGGCAGGAGGTAGGTAGTAGGAGGCGGGAGGTAGGCGATAGAAGGTAAAAGATAGGCGGTAATAGGCAGGAGGTAGGTAGTAGGAGGCGGGAGGTAGGCGGTAGGAGGCAAAAGATAGGCGGTAGGAGGCAGGAGATAAGCGGAAGCAGGCAGGAGATAGGTAGCAGGAAGCAGGAGGTAGGCAATAGGAGGCAGGAGATAGGCGGTAGTAGGCAGGAGGTAGGTAGTAGAAAGCAGGAGGTAGGTATCAGGAGGCAGGAGGTAGGCGGTAGTAGACAGGAGGTAGGTATCAGGAGGCAGGAGGTAGGCGGTAGTAGACAGGAGGTAGGTATCAGGAGGCAGGAGGTAGGCGGTAGTAGACAGGAGGTAGGTATCAGGAGGCAGGAGGTAGGCGGTAGGAAACTGGAGGTCGGCGGTAGTGGGCAGGAGGTAGGTAGCAGGAGGCAGGAAGTAGGCGGTAGGAGGCAGAAGATAGGCGTTAGTAGGTAAGAGGTAGGTATCAGGAGGCAGGAGGTAGGCGGTAGTAGGCAGGAGATAGGCTGTAGGAGGCAGGAGATAGGCTGTAGGAGGCAGGAGATAGGCTGTAGGAGGCAGGAGATAGGCTGTAGGAGACAGGAGATAGGCTGTAGGAAGCAGGAGATAAGCGGAAGTAGGCAGGAGATAGGTAGCAGGAAGCAGGAGGTAGGCGGTAGTAGACAGGAGGCAAGGATAGGAGGCAGGAGGCAAGAGGCATTCAGTAGGAGACACGGGGCAGGAGGCAGGAGGTAGGAGATAGGTAGCAAAAGGCAGGGGCAGGAGGCCGAAGGCAGTTAACAAGAAGCAGGGGGCAGAAGGTACGAGGTAGTCAGTAGGAGGCAGGGGGCAGAAGGTAGGTAGCAGGAGGCATGAGGCAGGGGCAGGCAACGCAGGCGGGCACCTGGTGGCGCAGCGCGTCCAGCTCGGCCAGCAGCTGCCCGTGCGGCGCCGCGGCGGCGCGCGCGCGCTGCGCCTGCGCCGCGAGCCGCGCCTCCTCGCACCTGCGCACACCGCCCGCCGGCTTTGCTTTAACGTCGCCAAATAAAAATGCAATTCAGCTACTTCCTAATGACCCAGATGGACCTGCCAATGTAGTCTCGACAGAAGTGCTGACCAATATTATTTGCCAAAGGTGATCTACCTTAACACGCGCGTACACGCATTGTATTACAAAAGGAAACATATTTCAGTACGGTAAACATTTGTCCGGTTTTCAATCTGGCAATATAAGCTGTCGTCAAAATCAGTTCAGTAGTTTCGGAGGTTACCCAAACAAATCGATCGACTCCCTTAATTAGACCCTAACGGCCCAGAAACAGCTCTTTACAGCTTCATCATAGGCACTCCAATAAAATATTGCAGCTGAATGGGAAGTGGCGGTACCGACCGGCGCTGCAGCGCGGCGTGCGCGTCGGCGTCGCGCTGCGCGGCGGCCAGCTGCGCGTCCAGCTGCTGCAGCTCCTGCTCCGCCTGCCGCAGCCGGCCCTCCGCTTCCTGCAGCTGCTGCAGCTCCGCCAGCACCGAGCTGCCCTGTGCGCGACGTTTGCGTTATATGCAACAGTACTGCTAAATTGTTTGATCGCATGCACACATTACAAACTGCTGCGAATTGCAATAAAAAAATATTGAACAACCCATTTATTTACCGAATAAGGATGACTCATTTTTTAATTTACTTTTTAATTACTTAATTTTCTATTGCATTAATTTATATTTATTTATTTATTCAATATATATAAATAAATAAATAAATATAAAAATTATTACGGCGGGGTGGCAGGGGACGCTGGAGACCAGCAGCAGCAGCAGGTACCTGGTGGACCGCGCCGCCCTGCAGCGTGCCGGCGGGGTCGGTGCAGTCGCCGTCCAGGGTGACGGCGCGCCGCCTCACGGCGGGGTGGAAGGTGACGCGGCGCGCCGTGTCCAGGTCGCGGCACACCAGCGTGGAGCCCAGCAGCAGCAGCAGCAGCAGCAGCAGCAGCAGCAGGTACCTGGTGGACCGCGCCGCCCTGCAGCGTGCCGGCGGGGTCGGTGCAGTCGCCGTCCAGGGTGACGGCGCGCCGCCTCACGGCGGGGTGGAAGGTGACGCGGCGCGCCGTGTCCAGGTCGCGGCACACCAGCGTGGAGCCCAGCAGCAGCAGCAGCAGCAGCAGCAGGTACCTGGTGGACGCGCCCCGCCTGCAGCGTGCCGGCGGGGTCGGTGCAGTCGCCGTCCAGGGTGACGGCGCGCCGCCTCACGGCGGGGTGGAAGGTGACGCGGCGCGCCGTGTCCAGGTCGCGGCACACCAGCGTGGAGCCCAGCAGCAGCAGCAGCAGCAGCAGCAGCAGCAGCAGGTACCTGGTGGACCGCGCCGCCCTGCAGCGTGCCGGCGGGGTCGGTGCAGTCGCCGTCCAGGGTGACGGCGCGCCGCCTCACGGCGGGGTGGAAGGTGACGCGGCGCGCCGTGTCCAGGTCGCGGCACACCAGCGTGGAGCCCAGCAGCAGCAGCAGCAGCAGCAGCAGGTACCTGGTGGACCGCGCCGCCCTGCAGCGTGCCGGCGGGGTCGGTGCAGTCGCCGTCCAGGGTGACGGCGCGCCGCCTCACGGCACGGGGGTGGAAGGTGACGCGGCGCGCCGTGTCCAGGTCGCGGCACACCAGCGTGGAGCCCAGCAGCAGCAGCAGCAGCAGCAGCAGGTACCTGGTGGACCGCGCCGCCCTGCAGCGTGCCGGCGGGGTCGGTGCAGTCGCCGTCCAGGGTGACGGCGCGCCGCCTCACGGCGGGGTGGAAGGTGACGCGGCGCGCCGTGTCCAGGTCGCGGCACACCAGCGTGGAGCCCAGCAGCAGCAGCAGCAGCAGCAGCAGCAGCAGGTACCTGGTGGACCGCGCCGCCCTGCAGCGTGCCGGCGGGGTCGGTGCAGTCGCCGTCCAGGGTGACGGCGCGCCGCCTCACGGCGGGGTGGAAGGTGACGCGGCGCGCCGTGTCCAGGTCGCGGCACACCAGCGTGGAGCCCAGCAGCAGCAGCAGCAGCAGCAGCAGGTACCTGGTGGACCGCGCCGCCCTGCAGCGTGCCGGCGGGGTCGGTGCAGTCGCCGTCCAGGGTGACGGCGCGCCGCCTCACGGCGGGGTGGAAGGTGACGCGGCGCGCCGTGTCCAGGTCGCGGCACACCAGCGTGGAGCCCAGCGCCCAGGCCATGGCGGGCCGCACGTGCGACGGGAACGTCACCAGGTCCAGAGCCAGCTGCACGTTTTCCGGACCACCTCCCTAATGTCAACACGCATTGACGTCAAACAAATAACATACTCTACACCTATTCGAAAATAGAAAATTTTACAGTGAACAGGCAAAAATCTCTTCTGTTCTAAAATTTTATATCTTCTTTTCAAAATAATACAATTGCATTTATTAACACATCCGCACATTATACATATCGCATATGCATAGGTGCCAACAATTATTTATATCATAAAAAAATTAAATCCAAATATTTTTATCATTTAAGAAATAATTGACTTACATTAGAGTATTTATAACAAGTGCTCTAAAATTATCATAAGGCGAAGCCGTTCTAAGAGGGAATTGTAGAACACAATTCCCCTTGAACAAAACTGCCTGAACGTTGGACGTGTCAAGATCACAACGCTACCGACGCTTTTTATTGGTTATAATTTAAAGAAAATAAAAATATTATTTTTTTATTAGTTAAACGTGTTTAAAAATTACATAAAAATTAACTTCCTTATTTGTTGAATACATAATACAAAGTACGCGAATCAAGTTCAACGAGAATCGAATAGAACACATCGTGATCGTCAGTGCAGTAGAGGCAGAGGGACAGCAGCAGCACTCACCACTTCCTGCGCCCGGCGCAGGGTGGCCGCGTCGATGACGTTGCCGCGGATCTTGTTGAGCGGCACGATGGTGGTGCGCTGCGCCAGCTGCCCGCGCTGCAGCAGCGTCTTGCTGGTCTGCTCCGTGTCCACCACCACGTTGTACAGCTGCAACCCACCGACCACATCAGATCACTTCTTCTCTGATCACTTAACTATTTTACTGGCATTGTCACCGTAAACCAGTGAGCCTCCCTCCGACTAGCTCTTTCCAAATAAAATCAAAATCCAGAAAGGAATATATATTATATTATTTTAACGTATCTTTTAAAAATTTAAAATTACAACAACCCAAAACAAAATTTTTCCCTGAATGACAATTCTTGTCATGTCAGGAACACCGTTCAAAGTCTTTACAAAACCATAAAACTCAAAATATCACCTATAACGGTGTTCCTGTTACAGCATGTGATCTTCAAACCGTTACACTTAAACATCTCAATAGGGTACTTCCCTCTATATTAGAAAAGATCTAAAAGCATATAACTATGATAGCTTATGCATTAAATAGTCGGAACCATCATGTTTAAGTACATAAAATAACAAAAATAATATAAAAATTAGTTTCAAAGTATTCACTTTTTTAATCTATACATAAAACAAGAGCGAAACATAGGCCGCCATGTCGTGACGTCATAAGGTAGTGTAAACAAATGCGTGTCAATGTCATTATGAATCATAGTACGTATTTACTAATCTGTGGTACGTATAAAGCGTATACTAATCTGTGTATAAAGCCACAAAACGAGAAAAAGAAGTTTGTTTTTAATGTAAGAGAACGTTATAAATACGTAAGTTTAATTGAAATCGCACGTGAATCACACTATGGAAAGCAGTTTTGTAAAAGGAGATAGTACGAATTTACCAAAAGTAAATGCGTTAATGGTCGGAAAATTCTTTGCTGCAAATCCCGACTTTTGTTCTGCCGAGTTACGGAATATTAAAACATCGATGTCAGTATTACTCTTTTGTTATTATTCCTTTATTAGTTGTTTATATATAAAAGAAGATAAAAACTGTTTATTGCACTATAAGGTATTTATAAATTCTTGTTTTCAGATCAGGAAGACAATCTTACGGAGACGACGCAATAGGTTATGTACAGCTTAAGAGGGAACACAATTTTTGCACTGTAAAATGTACAATTTGTCCTGAGCACAAAGTGCGCAGTAAACCATACACGGCCACAATTAAAGTAGATGAAAACGAAGAAGTGGTAACAAGTGTTCAATGCCATGATTGCCCTGCATCTGAAGGCGGCTGTAAACATGGAGTTGCTTTTTTGATGTGGTTGCACCGCCGAAGTGAAGAACCATCTTGCACGTCCGTAGAATGTTATTGGAAAAAGTCCAATCTTAGTAAGGTTGGAACTTCCATAAAAATATTAAGTGCAAAAGATATGTCGAAGCGGAAAGTGAAGGAATTTGTACCAAAAACTGAGCTGCTGAATGACTTTGTGATGGAATGCAAGAAAAGAAAAATTTATACATGCCAGTTTATAAAGCATGAACCTGACTATAGTCAAAGGGGAACTATACTGTCATTGCATCATCTTATAATAAAATACAATGATGAACACTGTCACAGTTTTTTAAAGAAAATCTCAATGGAGTGCAGCAATACTAATTTAAAAAATGCAGAAATAGATACTCGAGCGCAACATAACAGTGGATTATGGTATGAACTTCGATATGGAAGAATAACAGCTTCGAAATGTTACGAAGTGAGTCGTTGTAAAACCAATGATGGAGTGTTAGTTTCTATTATTTTTGGTATGAGAACTCCAGAAACATCAGCCATGAGCAGGGGTAGGAAATTGGAAGCTCAAGTAAGAAAAGTTATAGAAAAAAAGTTAAACAAAAAAATTGAAACATGTGGTCTGTACATTTCTAAGACATTTCCCATGATTGCTGCATCACCAGATGGAAAAAGTGGAAAAATCACTTTTGAGATAAAATGTCCAGCTAGTGAGAAAACTTTAAAAAATTATGTCAACGAAGAAGGCAAAATAACAGCAAAATATTTTGCTCAAATACAAATGCAGATGTATTGTGCACATGCAAATGAATGTTATTTTTGTGTCGCTAGTAGTGACTTTGAAACTAGTAATAATGTAATAATTATTAAGGTTGATTATGATCAACAATATGTTACAAGTTTATTAGACAGAGTTGTTTCCTTTTGGAAAGAAAACATCTTTCCAGTATTATATAAAAGTGTGGCAGCTTCACAATAAAATATTTAAATACATACATAATATTAGTTATTTTTATTCATATAATTTAATATTGTAATTATTGAAGAGTTGCTTACCACGTGGTATTTTATTTGATTTGTTAATTTTCCATTAAATCTCCACGACCTCCATAGTAGAGTGGATAGTACACCGGTTTCAAGGTGTCGCCATCTCTGAGGTCCCGGGTTCGAGTCCCGGTGGGGGCAGATGTTTATGTGATGAATGCGAGCATTTGTACCTTAGTCATGGTTGTTGATATATATTTCTATAAAAATTATTTATATATGTATGTCTATCCGTTACCCTAGATCCCATAGCACAAGCCTTACAGAGCTTAGTTTGGGCTAGGCTAATTGGTGTAAGTGTAACAAATATTTATTTATTTATTATTTATTAAATGCAAAATAACATTGAAACATTCATGACAATATAAAATTTAATTCCTCTCTATGTCATAACATTGAAACAATATATTTTCTATGTTAGTAGTGTGATCTATTAATAAAACCATATTATTTATTTAAACATTATTTTATTAAAGCATCCTGCAGATTTATTAATGCACATGCTGTTGTGATACATAAATCCAACATACCCATTAAATGCAAATTTATAACTGAATGCATTTTTAACATGGCAAATTCTCTTAGCCTTCGAATCACTCTCTCCACATGTATTCGAAGACTAGCTATTTGCTTTGTCTGTTTCACTTCCTTTTTGGATAATTTCATTCCTGCAGAAACACTTGGGGGTCTCAGCAAAACAAACCCTCTTTGACTCAAATATAGTTCTAGGTGCTTAAATCCCCTATCAGCTAAAATACATGTACCAGGTTGCAAACAATCCAAAAACCTACTATGCTCTAACAAGTTTACATCGCTGATCCTTCCTGCATAACCATTAGACACAAAGTTAACAAGGCCATCAGGAGTACATGAGATCAAATATTTTAAAGTATTTGTTTTTTTATATTCTGACCAAGTTAATGCTTGGTGAATAGCCTTTGAAGGTTTTTGAATCTCAATCTCGAAGCAATCAATAATACATGTTACCTGATTATATTTGTATCTAAAAGCTATAGGTAGATTTTTTTTAATTGATACCAATGAAAATTTTTTTATAAATGGTGACAGAACTTTTACTATTTCAGGCATACTATTGAGAAAAATTTTGCTGACTTGATTCAATGACAAATCAAAATCATCACCTAATTGAGAGAATGTTCTGTTTAATTTAATTTTCATAAAGCATAATAAAATATTGGGTTCAGACAAATCTGTGTGTTTTTTTATTAAATCAATCAAAAAGTATACATTTTTTGGAAGCCCAATATATAATTTTGGCTTGTTTCTTATCTTGGATAATGTACTTTGCAGGTTTCTCTTTTCAAGCTTTTTATATTCATATTGTAAGCTGGTGTCTGAAGTTGTCTTGATAAGACTTATGTTAGATGGAGAACACTCATAACCAACTGTGGATCCTGCTAACGATGGTGTACATGATGTATCACTGTCGTAGGTGTTTTCAACGAAACATAATTTTCTTGATACACTTGATTGACCCATAGATGGTTTTATAGCATCTTCTATTTTCATGGGTGATGTTGTAGCAGATACAAAAAATCTCATTGGTGTTACTTGAACTTGTTTATTTCTAAGCTGTACTTTTCGACAAACCTGAATTGCTTTATGTTGGTGACTTAGAGCTACCTGTGTTGCTATGTGTTTCACTTCTACAAGTATATTAGTTTGAATCTCTTTGTCACATTTGCTATCCATTGTAGAAATATTTTCTAGTGGCAGTGAATCTGAAAATGCATAAAAATCAAATTACTAGCATTACTAAAAATACTATTATGACTAGGACCTAATCTAGGGATTTGGCCACTTTGAGTAAGTGATTGGATAGTACATTTTATAAGCAGTGTAATGAAGTTTAGTAACAAGTACTAGACCTTGGTGATTGAATATCAAGTTACTATTATATATCTTAAGCAACTTTCAAATTAATATGAAATTTTCATGATCTGAATATAAAATTACCTTTGATGCAGGAAGATGATGATGTCTTGTCTTCTTCTTGTACTGTCTCTTCAGGTATAGACACTCTTAGCCTTTTTGTTGAATCAGGGTGACATTCATTTGAGGCTAACTTATGTTTTCTATTCCAATCGAATCTAGAGGGTTTGCAATGCGGTTTCAATCGAATTTTTTTTACTGAACCTATTATCTTGTATCGCATATAGTTTTCCATATCATTTTCTAGCTGAAAAATAGCACATCAATTAACAACTTTCTCTTAAGCTAATAAGTTCATACAACCACAAAATATGAAGCAAATCCCTGAAATAAGATACTTTTCACGTAACCAAACATATTTTTTATAGTTATTGATTATATATACTTACATCAAAGTGATCTTCACAAAAATACAAACGGGATGTTTTAGACAATCGTTCTGGATCCCTTCTCGCAAGTTTTAACCAAGTATTTCTGATAGATAATTCAAATGGCACTTGAATCCACAACTTGTCCGGTGTTTTAACACTGGTATTCTTACATTCAGGAACAACACACCAACGATAGCGATAATAACTCATTTTTAAATTGATATAATAATACATAACATCAAACACAGAGCTTTGTTTATTATTTACATGCCGTAATGACGTCATCGCTACAGAGTAACAACTCGTGCGGCGCCTTCGTCTAATTACGCGCGAAATTTGAAAATATTAAATTTTAATGCAATTTTTATAGTACTTAACGAGTGTATAAAATTTTTATATTTTTACTATATGGTTTACTGACACGCAAAGAGCAAATTAAGATACTTTTCAAAAAAGAGATTAATTCCCTATTGTGTATCGTTAATAGGGAATATGCATGATATTTTTTTTTATGTCTAAAATTAATCATTTACATTTTTATAACATAGAAAAAAATATAAATAGGCTTGAAAATAGTCAAGTTTTTATACAAAGTGAAATTGAAAACATTGAATAAAATTGAGCCGTTCAAACGCCGCCATTTTTCGCGCGCTTATGATAACATTATGGGTTAGGGTCTGTTTGTTTACTAGTAGCGTTTCAGTTGCTTAGTACTAATTTTCAATGCAAACTATTCATGGAAGAAGTAAAAAAACCTTGTTACAAGATCTGTATGGTACCGAAGTGTAAAAATACTAAAAAAAAATTGTTCATGTAAATTGAATATCGTATTTACAAAAAGTATATAAACATATCTTGCTTAAGTGAGCATCAACAATATAATATATAGTTAATATTAATAGTTTTAATATAATAGAGGTAAATTAGGAGTTATTTTAAATACAAATAGTTATGCTGTAGGTTATGTTTTGTTGTATTATTTAAACATGAACAAAAATCTAATTTAAAAACTAATTTTAATTGAATTTTAAATTAAAAAACTTAATACTTAATTAATTTAAAAAAAATGTGGGTAATATTTGTAAGAAATCAACGATTTATCGATTGACTTTTTAAATTAGAATTTTAATAAGGAATATGTATATTTCTAAAAATTATAAATGAATACTGAAAAATTCTAGAAAAAACACAACCACATTTCATAAATTATAAAACAAAAGCATAAGAAGTATTATTATAAACAAAATTAAAAGAAATATCGCTTCACTTACCCGACCGCCAGCTGCAGTTTCCAGAGCCCTACAGTACATCGGGTCTTTGACTTTTATTAACTTGCAGATCATACCTGTGAAAACATAAAATTGTTACCATAATCTTTATTGTCTTCAGTGTACTGAAATGGTTAACCTCAAAAGCTTTGTCAACACACAAACTTATTTTGAAATTAGCTGTGCCCACGACTTCGTCCGCTGGAATCATAATTTTAGGTATCATTTTTAATTACAAGTGTTATTGTGAATCAACCATAAAAGATGGACATATGCTGTCGTGGGATATTTTTTATATAATTTAAATGATAATATTTCCGTCATACATGATTGATGTGTAGCTTTAACCATTAAGGTTGTACACGCGACGAAAGCTTAAAAAATGAAGTAACTTCTCCCGTTTTCCCAACATTTCCCTTCACTACTCTGCTCCTATCGAGTGACAGAAGCAGCAGCGGTACTGGCGGCGGCGTGTAGCGGAACTGGCAGCGCTGCAGCCGGCAGTGCGGCCGCAGCGCAGCGGCGGTACTGACCGGCCACGCTGCCGCTGTCGAACCCTGGCGGCGCGCGTGTAGCGGAAGTGGCAGCGCTGCAGCCGGCAGTGCGGCCGCAGCGCAGCGGCGGTACTGACCGGCCACGCTGCCGCTGTCGAACCCTGGCGGCGGCGTGTAGCGGAACTGGCAGCGCTGCAGCCGGCAGTGCGGCCGCAGCGCAGCGGCGGTACTGACCGGCCACGCTGCCGGTGTCGAACCCTGGCGGCGGCGTGTAGCGGAAGTGGCAGCGCTGCAGCCGGCAGTGCGGCCGCAGCGCAGCGGCGGTACTGACCGGCCACGCTGCCGGTGTCGAACCCTGGCGGCGGCGTGTAGCGGAGTGGCAGCGCTGCAGCCGGCAGTGCGGCCGCAGCGCAGCGGCGGTACTGACCGGCCACGCTGCCGGTGTCGAACCCTGGCGGCGGCGTGTAGCGGAAGTGGCAGCGCTGCAGCCGGCAGTGCGGCGCAGCGCAGCGGCGGTACTGACCGGCCACGCTGCCGGTGTCGAACCCTGGCGGCGGCGTGTAGCGGAGTGGCAGCGCTGCAGCCGGCAGTGCGGCCGCAGCGCAGCGGCGGTACTGACCGGCCACGCTGCCGGTGTCGAACCCTGGCGGCGGCGTGTAGCGGAAGTGGCAGCGCTGCAGCCGGCAGTGCGGCCGCAGCGCAGCGGCGGTACTGACCGGCCACGCTGCCGGTGTCGAACCCTGGCGGCGGCGTGTAGCGGAAGTGGCAGCGCTGCAGCCGGCAGTGCGGCCGCAGCGCAGCGGCGGTACTGACCGGCCACGCTGCCGCTGTCGAACCCTGGCGGCGGCGTGTAGCGGAAGTGGCAGCGCTGCAGCCGGCAGTGCGGCCGCAGCGCAGCGGCGGTACTGACCGGCACGCTGCCGCTGTCGAACCTGGCGGCGGCGTGTAGCGGAAGTGGCAGCGCTGCAGCCGGCAGTGCGGCCGCAGCGCAGCGGCGGTACTGACCGCCACGCTGCCGCTGTCGAACCCTGGCGGCGGCGTGTAGCGGAAGTGGCAGCGCTGCAGCCGGCAGTGCGGCCGCAGCGCAGCGGCGGTACTGACCGGCCACGCTGCCGGTGTCGAACCCTGGCGGCGGCGTGTAGCGGAAGTGGCAGCGCTGCAGCCGGCAGTGCGGCCGCAGCGCAGCGGCGGTACTGACCGGCCACGCTGCCGGTGTCGAACCCTGGCGGCGGCGTGTAGCGGAAGTGGCAGCGCTGCAGCCGGCAGTGCGGCCGCAGCGCAGCGGCGGTACTGACCGGCCACGCTGCCGGTGTCGAACCCTGGCGGCGGCGTGTAGCGGAAGTGGCAGCGCTGCAGCGGCAGTGCGGCCGCAGCGCAGCGGCGGTACTGACCGGCCACGCTGCCGGTGTCGAACCCTGGCGGCGGCGTGTAGCGGAAGTGGCAGCGCTGCAGCCGGCAGTGCGGCCGCAGCGCAGCGGCGGTACTGACCGGCCACGCTGCGGTGTCGAACCCTGGCGGCGGCGTGTAGCGGAAGTGGCAGCGCTGCAGCCGGCAGTGCGGCCGCAGCGCAGCGGCGGTACTGACCGGCCACGCTGCCGGTGTCGAACCCTGGCGGCGGCGTGTAGCGGAAGTGGCAGCGCTGCAGCCGGCAGTGCGGCCGCAGCGCAGCGGCGGTACTGACCGGCCACGCTGCGGTGTCGAACCCTGGCGGCGGCGTGTAGCGGAAGTGGCAGCGCTGCAGCCGGCAGTGCGGCCGCAGCGCAGCGGCGGTACTGACCGGCCACGCTGCCGCTGTCGAACCCTGGCGGCGGCGTGTAGCGGAAGTGGCAGCGCTGCAGCCGGCAGTGCGGCGCAGCGCAGCGGCGGTACTGACCGGCACGCTGCCGCTGTCGAACCCTGGCGGCGGCGTGTAGCGGAAGTGGCAGCGCTGCAGCCGGCAGTGCGGCCGCAGCGCAGCGGCGGTACTGACCGCCACGCTGCCGCTGTCGAACCCTGGCGGCGGCGTGTAGCGGAAGTGGCAGCGCTGCAGCCGGCAGTGCGGCCGCAGCGCTGCGGCGGTACTGACCGGCCACGCTGCCGCTGTCGAACCCTGGCGGCGGCGTGTAGCGGAAGTGGCAGCGCTGCAGCCGCAGTGCGGCCGCAGCGCAGCGGCGGTACTGACCGGCCACGCTGCCGGTGTCGAACCCTGGCGGCGGCGTGTAGCGGAAGTGGCAGCGCTGCAGCCGGCAGTGCGGCCGCAGCGCAGCGGCGGTACTGACCGGCCACGCTGCCGTGTCGAACCCTGGCGGCGGCGTGTAGCGGAAGTGGCAGCGCTGCAGCCGGCAGTGCGGCCGCAGCGCAGCGGCGGTACTGACCGGCCACGCTGCCGGTGTCGAACCCTGGCGGCGGCGTGTAGCGGAAGTGGCAGCGCTGCAGCCGGCAGTGCGGCCGCAGCGCAGCGGCGGTACTGACCGGCCACGCTGCCGCTGTCGAACCCTGGCGGCGGCGTGTAGCGGAAGTGGCAGCGCTGCAGCCGGCAGTGCGGCCGCAGCGCAGCGGCGGTACTGACCGGCCACGCTGCCGCTGTCGAACCCTGCGGCGGCGTGTAGCGGAAGTGGCAGCGCTGCAGCCGGCAGTGCGGCCGCAGCGCAGCGGCGGTACTGACCGGCCACGCTGCCGCTGTCGAACCCTGGCGGCGGCGTGTAGCGGAAGTGGCAGCGCTGCAGCCGGCAGTGCGGCCGCAGCGCAGCGGCGGTACTGACCGGCCACGCTGCCGTGTCGAACCCTGGCGGCGGCGTGTAGCGGAAGTGGCAGCGCTGCAGCCGGCAGTGCGGCCGCAGCGCAGCGGCGGTACTGACCGGCCACGCTGCCGGTGTCGAACCCTGGCGGCGGCGTGTAGCGGAAGTGGCAGCGCTGCAGCCGGCAGTGCGGCCGCAGCGCAGCGGCGGTACTGACCGGCCACGCTGCCGGTGTCGAACCCTGGCGGCGGCGTGTAGCGGAAGTGCAGCGCTGCAGCCGGCAGAGCGGCCGCAGCGCAGCGGCGGTACTGACCGGCCACGCTGCCGGTGTCGAACCCTGGCGGCGGCGTGTAGCGGAAGTGGCAGCGCTGCAGCCTGGCGGCCAGGCGGTCGGTGGCGTCGCGCGCTGCGCGTGCCTGCGCGTGCACTTCCTGCCGCCGCGTGCGCAGCGACCTGAAGCTGGCTTCGTCGTGTTGCGAACGGGACAGCTCCTCCTGAAGACACGTAAACAGATGCTGGGTGATCTGAGGATCTAGGCTAACGGATAGACAAACATATATAAATGTTTTTGATAGAAATACAGGTCATAAATTCTGTCACATGTTTAATATAAAATAATTTAAACAAGTTTATTCATTATGTAACCATTTATATACCAAAATGAACTGAACAAAATGACCTCCGTGATTTTGAATACAGGCCTTCAATCTGCTCCCCCGAGCCAAAAGGGTGGCGGGCGCATTGCATCGCCTGCTGCCCAATCTCGAGGGACCGAGGGATGGAGTTCGCCGCCTGTACGAGGGCGTCCACTGTAGCGTCTTCATTGTATCGTTTGATGGTACGATAAACGAATCTTTCTATTATATTCAAATTTTTCAGTATGTCAAAAATTTGAATAGGAGCGTAACCGCAATGATGCAACGCAATAACTGCAAGACGGTCTTCTTTCCGTCGACTCCACATTTAATAATGATTAAAATTCTAAAAAGTATACATTTTTATTTTCATGAACAATTCGAAATTCGAATTGAATAAACTTTTTTGTGGCCACCATTCGGCGTCGGCCTGCCGGGAGCAAGGGCCACCAACCTGGCAGCGCTGCAGCTGCTGCTCGCACTGGGCCAGCGCGCCGGCGTGGCGGTCGCGCTCGGCGCCGGCAGCGGCGGCGTCGGCCTGCAGCGCGTGCAGCCGGCACTGCGCGTGCGCGCGCTCCATGGAGCTCTGCGCGATGCGCGTCGACGCTTCTGACGCCTGCGCCTTGGCCGCTGAAACGCGACACGTATTACTACTCCGGACTCATTCCTTATTCTTACTTTATTCACGAATACAATGGAAGAACAACCTTGCCATTTTATCGTTTTTATGATTTATCAAATAATCAAGTCAACATTAAAATATATACTCTGTTCCTTTCCCACATAAATTATATTTTCAAGATAGAGGAAGGGATGCTTAGATGGTTCGGCCATGTTGAAAGAATGAATGTAGGAAGATTAACGAAAGAGATACACAAGGTAAGAATGATAGGTCGAATCGGTGTAGGTCGACCTAGGCGGACATATCTCGATCAAATCGAAGATGTCCTAAAGAAAGGCCGGGTCAAGAGTACTCGCAACCGACGAGCATGTATGAAGACGCTTATGAAAGTGGAGGAAACAAGAGAAGTGTGCCAGGATCGTAGCAAGTCTCTGCCTACCCCACTGCGAACAAAGCGTGTCATATATGTATGTATTCAACAACGATGTAATACTACACTTAATAACAAATAGTGTTATTATTATTATAACTCTGTATATTTCTTTTAAAACTTCAGATTCATATTTTTCCTTTTAGCAATAATTACATCCAATCATAAGAGAGTAGTCATAACAATAAAACTAGAACTTTCTTATTCTATTATCAAAGTAGCTATATACCCATGAGCTGATCCTGCAGCGAATCAGAAGAAGCCTCCTGCCCGGTACTGACAGCTAAGAAAGCAGCCTGGGCTCGACTCAACTCTGCCTCGCTGGCCTCACTCGCACTCCGTAACTCGGAGAATGTGTCAGTCGCCTGCAACACAGGCACGAGTTTGATTGTTTCAGTTCAGAATCAACATGTAGGCTTTTATTTAGTTTGAGTTCCAATAGTACCTAATACAATTGTGAAATATGGAAAATCAGTGTATTTATTAATATTAATTAATTAATATTTTTATTATTAATAATATTATTAATTTATTAATATTTATATTCCTAAACAGCAACGGCTGCAGTATATTAACCAATGATGTTTGTTCAATGGTGCCTCGCAAAAACCCCTTTAAGAAGTAAAAACAACAGAAAAACCATCTAAAGTATGTCACTAGCTTTTGGGGCCCACTCCAAACCTAAGATTTAGTGTTTTACAATTTTTTTACTCTTCACAGGCAACTTCCAGTTTTGTGTTGGGAGTAAGTAGAGTCATTTTTATTTTATATTTGCATAAGTGTACACTATAATATACTTTTTAATTTTGTAATGAATGTGACAATTCAGTAGTTTACAGTTAGTTTATTTTCACTAGTATTTACAAGAATCATTCCACTCAAACGTATAGCTGGCCAACGATCACAATACAAAGCAACTGCTTCGTTTTTGCATTTAGAGTTAGCAAGTAATTCCTCATAATTACCTCATCCAGTATTTGCTTCTTGGCAGCAAGTGCAGCCTGGTCATCGGCTAAAGCTCGAGTCAGCAGTCTTGATTTCTTCTCATTGGCAGCGGTTGCTCTTTGGCAGCACGTAAGGCGGCCGCCGCTACTGCCTCCACTTTATCGGCCGCCGTCAACTCCGCTTGCAACTGTTTCAGAGCGCTGCCACTCTCCTTGCATGGTAGAAAGCAACAATGATCAGTTTACATAGCCCAGTTAACAATCGAAATGAAACATTAAAGTTTCATTTTTATCCGTTGAACGGTCTATTTATTACATAATGTCACTACAAGACCAATAGTAATTAACGATGATAACATAAATTATGAATGAATACTTTATTTGCATCATTTTACAACACACAAAAATAGACATAAAATAAATCAAACTAAATAACTAACATAGTTGAACGAGGAAAGCATGGTTTGCTAACTTCTGACGAGTTAAATACGTATAGAACTAGCAACCAACTCACCTCAGTCCATGTTACTACATACTTATTTATAACTAAACTAGCTGTTGCCCGCGACTTCGTCTGCGTAAATTTCGAGTTGAATGTTATTGATACACAAATCATATTAATATACGATTTTACCGATTAAAATATTTTTGGTATAAATCAATTCCTTGAGGTAAAGTAAACTCAAAGAATTTCTTTATATACCACATTATTCGTTTTTCCTTTTTCCTATTCGATTCTCAGCGCAAAGATCATGAAAAGATACGAAGGAGATTTTCGCCTTATGTCGAAACACATTCCTTTATTAGGCTTTATTTGAAAAAACTACAATAGCGCGTTGTAGAAATTGATTAAATGAAACAGCGCCATCTAGTGATTTATGAAAAAAATATTTGAAAAAACTACAATAGCGCGTTGTAGAAATTGATTAAATGAAACAGCGCCATCTAGTGATTTATGAAAAACTAACATGCGTAATGAAACTGATTTACACTTAAATATTTTTTCTGTTCTATTATATGTATAGATTACTTTAAATAATCCAAAAAATGAACAATGTATAGATTAAGCGTGAAGAGGTAATAAACAAACAAACTTTCGCATTTATCATATTATTTTGATAAAAACTGGTTTCGTTTCATCGTATTTTGGTTCCGTGTTCCATCTTACTGCCCACGAACATGCTAAACGTGGCCTTTGGGGTCTTATAACCTGTGGCTCTGTCTACCCCGCAGGGGATAAAGACGTTATCTTATGTATGTATTGTATCATGATGATGAATTGTCTTTAGATTTTAAATTTCCCATGTAATTTATGTAAGAATGGTGTACATTATAATTCGCAATATTATCATGCCTTGAGTTCATTAAAATGACGATAACTTTTTTTTTAATGAACCGATTTTGATGAAACAAAGTTTAGATATTATTCTAAGTTAAAACAAAGCAAATAGTGAAAGTTTCAAGCAAATCGGTTCAGTACTTTCGGAGATAAACGTGAACAAACATACAGACAGACAAAAAAATCCAAAAATTTTTTTTTGCTTTCTAATAATCTATTTAAGTGCCCCTCTATCCATTTCAGTCAAAAATACTAAATGTACAGACAAAATATTTTTACTGTCTTATTATATGTATAGATAATGATACAATACACGCGTGCTGCAGAGATACAAAAAAGCGATAGCTCAGCGACTGATTTTGCTTCAAAAGCAAAGCACTGGTATTCTGCTACAGCTTAGAGGATGAGGACAGGAAGAAAACTAAATGAAAATGTAAAATAAAAAGATAATATATAATACTATATCAACCACATCAATATTGACCGTGGAATAAACCATGAACAACAGCCGAATTGTTGAGTAAACAAGTGAACAAGTGATGCCTGTGTACCAAATAAATACAATGAATAATACAATATAGAGAACCCCAGACGCCAGATCAACACGCCCCACACACGGTTGAATAAAACGGTCGAGAATTAGACAAAAAATCCGCCACGGAGTAACCATTTGGTATTGCCTTTCCCACACCTTGCTTTTCCAAAAGAAATAATTAAAATTGTTTTTAAAATGTAGATTTAGATTTTTAAATTAACGAATTAAAAGAGCTAAACTCTATCATATACAACACTTTATTATCAGCATTCAAAATCAAAGTAATCTTTACTCTACATAGGCTTATATAGGTCTACCTCCTACAGTATGGGGAAACCTAAACCACGGACGACAACTCAGCTTAACCAAAAAAAATTACTATGTCAAATTTATTTTCACAAAAAAAGATGAAATGGTTTCTAAGACGGTTTCCTTATATCTTCAATGGTTTAGGTTTTCCCCATACTGTCCCAGTTAAAAAAAACACTCTGTATAGATATTTTGCTGGTGAAGTATTATTCCACCCTTGGTGAGTTTCTGTAGTCTTATCAAACCCACTTCGGATTGATCTGTTTTGGTGGGTTCATTGAAGGTGTTTCCCTTACTAGGGTTTCAAAGTTTAGTTAATATTGTTGAAATAGTAAACACCAATCGATTATGTTTCCAAACGTAACTATTAGTTTCAATTGTTAATGTGTGACGCTGGTGTGTTGTCTATTCTCTGTTGCTTACTACTTGCTACCGTATAATAAACGTTGTTAAACTTTATCTGGTGTTAATTAATTCCTACAAATATATATAAATATTTGGATTAGATTTCATTATAATAAAAGGTTTACCTGCATCAAGTAAAAAAAAATTGTTCCTGTGCTCATTGCGACTGTATATGTAGAGATAATGAGTGGAGACGTGGCAGTGTGCTTATACAGTAATAACTATGTTTGAGTTTATTGATGTGAAAACAAATTTAAGCATAAGGGAATTTATTCTCCACCTTCAAATTGCCCAATTTAAATTGTCACGTAAGAGTAAAGAAACATATAGTTTTCCATGTTCCTTTAGACATTAATTTAACATTTTTAAGTAAAATATAACAAGATATATATAAACATAACCAGACGTATCTAGGTAATTTTCCAAACCTCCTCTAGTTTTCTGTTCAATTCGGTTACTTGTTTGTCCAGATCTTTGATATCACTTTCATTGTTCTTAATAGTATTTTTCAGGTTTTGGACTTCATTGCGAACTTCAACAACCTTTGCCTCTGCTTGTTCTACTTTGCTCTCGGCCTGAACATACCTGAGGTAAAATAAATATTGCAGTATAATAAAGTAACAACAACAAGCACAAATTTACTGTTGTTAATGGAAAGATAAAGCAACAATAACAAATTTACTGCTGTGATTAACAGTAGCAAGATTACACTACTAAAAATTAATAAAATTCAGCAGATCAACCTAATTAATAACCTAATATTTTACTAAAACCTAAAGACTTAATATTTTCATACACTAAATCTATAATTTTGTCATATGTCTAACCTCCATGCCACAAGAAGCCTAGTTAAGCTTTCCAGTTCCCTCACTACTTTTTGGTACTCTTGAAACTGGGCTCTCTCTTCTTGAAGCTTTTGTAGTTTTGGACCGATATCTTCAGTTATTATCTGAAACAATCACAATATAGTTTATAATCAGTCATATATATAATCATAACATATTGAATTTTACAGCATGTCTGATTTTTTTTGTGATTTGGCAACACTTTCATATAGTATGTAAAATAAAATATAGGAAGTAACAGTTATTAGTATTGTTTGTAAGATTTCTGGTTTTTGAACTTTTTATCAAATTATTCTTTACTGCATCATTAATAAAATATCTATAAGTTATTTATTTTCGTCCAATTCAATTGATAATTGTGTAGAAATTTCGGAATTACTATAAAATAAGACTGCACAACTTGATAAATAACAACAGCTTAATAATTAACAGCACATACTCAACTGAATTCAGTAAATGGTAATCCCTAGGATCTTCTGTACGTGCCTTAAACCTTAACTATAATATACGAAGGTGGGTGTCGTCATTTTTAGAATATTTTATAGGAACGTACAGAATTAATTTTATTCAAACTAGGAAATATCACTAAAGATAAAATGTTTTTTACAACTCACATCATTGAGTTCCCTAAGTTTAGCATCTTTTTTTTCAATAGTCTTCTGTGCTGCTAGTTTTCTTGTTTCATACATCCTTGTGCCAGCTGCTTCTTCCACCATAGATAATATCTAAAATATAACTTAGGTCTGTTACTCATTTTCCCATAATTTTTAGATATATTAAATATTGATCCATCCCAACCTTTAGTGCCACTCATAATACAACTAACATTATGAAAAACTTAAAAAGAAGGATATATTTTTGTTATATATTACTCTGTGAAGGAGTAATACCTCAATGGATTGGAATGAAATTTGGTATGAAGATAGTTTGAGAAGCAGGGTAACACATAGCCCAAAACAACAAAGTGTACTGCTGAAAAATATAACTTTCTTGTGGTTTAATTATGAAATTATTTCACTTTAACTTTAAAAATAAATTGTAAACATACATTTTAAGTTTCTCATATTATTTGTTACAAATTTATTTAAAATATAAAAAAAGAAAATTATTCACTTTTAACTTCGAAATAAATTGATTTATAGCTTACAATATATTAAACATATTATATAAGCTTTGGCATATCAAAGGTATAATTTTTCAATGCTGGAAACATGCATATGAACATACAATTGCAGTCACAGTCTTAAATAGAAATCATAAAATAAAAGTTGGCAATATTGTAGCACACAACACTATCCACAGAGAGAGCTAGAGATTTTGATTGAAGCTGTCAGAAAGTGCAGTTACATTGCAGTATAAGATAACTGCCACAATCAATTGTAATAAATTAGCAAAATATCTGTACTATCTATCAGTTTCAATCAAATTTGATAGTAACAAGGAAAGTAGACATCACAATGTATTTTGTTTCATAGTAATGGTTCAATAATAATTATTTTTATATTAAACATATAGGTGAAGTTGCCTGCACTAAGAAAACCCACTATGGGTTATAAGATGAGATATGTAAATGCTGTAAAAAGTTTAACTTAAAATTTACAATATTGTTCAACTAATATGTATAGATACATAAAATAAAATAGATACCACATATGGTATTCACTATTACTGTAAATCTAATTATGTCCTTCTTTCTTTTTTATATAGGATAGGGTATCAAACGAGCGAACAGATCACCTGATGGTAAGCGATAACCGTTGCCCATGGACATCCGCAACACCAGAGGAGTCACAGATGCGTTGTCGGCCTTTAAAAAGGGAATAAGGGGGTGTTTGGCCTCCAGTACCCTCACTCACTCGGCGAACCACAGTGCAAGCTCTCCCACGGTAAAACTAATCCCGCTACTAAACTAATCCCTCTTGATAAAGGGGAGTCAGCTTACATCCAGGTATCAAATTGATAGTGATGCAGAAAGAGGACTCAAACTTTGAGCCTCATATAGATTTAAGGGACCTATACATACTTCTCTTTCTACCTCACCACACTAAGTTTTCTTTTTACCTAGCCATATCTAATATAATCCAACTACACAACCTGTGATACATGTTCCAGTATAGAATCTACAGAAACTATCATACCCATTAACAATAATGAAAAAAATATGCTTCTCTTGACATCTATAGAACTTTTTCATACCTCCTGTGGTTTCATGTTTAACACCTTAGTGATACGGCCCTGCATTATGAGGAAATGTGGGTTATTGACATTCAACTGCACAGAACAGAACAGGTCATTGATGCGCTTAGCCTGCACGTTTATGCCATTGATCATATATTTGTTCTTCCCCCCCATTACCACCTGTAAGGAAAATTAATTTATTAAAAAATTATTCATCATATAGGATTGTTACAATCACTTTTGCACTCCAAAGACACTATGCCTTTGATTCACAAATGTATGGTGGAAGACCTTTTACTGGAAAGAACCAGTAAAGGTAATTTACATTTAGTGATTAAAATTAAACAAAAGCATTGTAATCATTTAAGTATTCCTTAACAGTTTAATACCATTTTTTCATCCTTCAGCATTTAACTATCCATATTAAGCATCAGTTTCCAAAAGTGCACAAAAATAAGGACATAAAAGATAATAATATAAAATTTTGTATATAGAAATAACCATACTACAGTGTCAATTTAGTGGCTGTGGTCATGGTAATGACTTTCCAACTGAGATGTCGGGGGCTTGTGTGTAATTTGGCAATTAATTAATTAAACATTGTAGTAATAAACTTTAAATTAGGCGATATTGTTTAGTATTTGACATTCAATTTACAATGTGTATATAAGGATTTTTTGTACATGTAATTGACATTTTTACAATAATAATATATTATGTTATTAATTTAATTCTTTAACCTATGTATTGATATATCAAAAAACATTAAAAATAATTAATGTTTACACTCATTAAAACAAATTTACAGTTTTATAAGCAAACCAACAAGAAAAACAATTTGAGATACTATGTACATAATGATATTAATTTCTATGTACATTCTGACACTCTTAGGGTGAATGGAAATCATTATAATATAGAATTAGTAAAAGGTATGATTTGAAATCGAATAAAACCATAATCATAATTTAAAAGTCGCAGTTATTAAGGATATTTAAATTTCATTTGGTTATGGCTGTCTGTGCAGTAGAAATAATGTACCTGGCGAGTTACAACAATTTCGTCGTGGTTCTCATAACCAATAGGACATTGTCTTTTATTTCTATTGTCGAAGGTTATGCTGACTGTCGCTTTGGTGATTCCGGCCTGGCCATGTTTGTAAATAAGCTCCTGTAGACTACCAGCGCGCACCTGAAAACGAAAGGAACAGACATGAATTCTTCGATAAATAAAAAAACGCCAACTTATTATACAAATACTACTCACGTTCGACAAATTTGTTATTCCCAGTACAAAACATATGGAATCTAAGATATTCGACTTGCCAGTGCCATTTAGACCAGTAATAGCATTGAATTCGGGATCGAACCCGGTAATTTCTATTTTGTTGCCGTAAGATTTGAAGCCGTCTAAGAGAATTGACTTGATATACATTTTGCAATTTTATCAGACAACTCACTAGGTAATCACAACAACATATTTCTGACGCTAAAAAAATCAACAAATATGCGATTTTACACAATGGAGAATAATCGTAACGCTATAAGCTATAGCTTTGGGTACGCGGAAATAACCGTTGCGAGGTCAATCAAAATTTTGACATTTCTTTGACATTGACAATTCAAAATACTGTCCGAAATACGTCTAGTGGTCAAAAGTAAGTAGAAATCAGAACTGTTTGTAAAAATAACATGAAACTAAGCATACCTCAAACATACTTTGTATTTTAAAAACAATTTGTACCAACTTGCTCATCTATACAAATATGACGTGGTAGACTCACATACAGACACAATCACAGTGTTAGTATTCGGTTGAAAACTCGGTCCATTATGAATGTACGAGTATTCTAGAAAATAAAGTTACATCATGAGAAATGTCATCAAAACTACGAAAATCAAAGGTTTCATTAATAATTAATATAGATTTGTTTTTAAAAAAGCTTGGGCTCTGAAACACATGTCAAAATGACTTAGGGCTTAGATTTGGATATATAGGCGCTTAGTAAATCGAGACTGGATCAAAATGAGAATTAAAGAATCGATAGTGAAGTTAAATGACTTAATTGAAACTCTGTATTGCGCCCTTTCCTGTAGACCGCTCGCTCTCACTTCAAGTCGTAAAGCGTGGAGTCTGATATAACCACCGTGACACTTATTTGCATTGGAAGCCAGTAGGGTCTCAGCTCTCTTTCTTGAACGAAAAAAACAACCTATCAACGTGTAAACTTATAGAATAGAATAGAATAGAATATGTTTATTTAAATACATAGGGCATTGACATTTACATTATTCTTATATAAATTATTTACCTAAGATAGTGTTACCTGAACTAGGTTGAACCTGTGTTTCAGGTGAGAAAAATGCTTACATGCTAAAACACTGCTAATTCACAATAAATCAATAATACAAATACAGAAGTTATGTTATGTTGAATCATCTTATTGTTAGTTATGCTTCATTATACAGATGTTTTGTTTGCATGAATATTATGCAATAAGAATATTAGAAATTACTTAATTACCTATTTACATATAACTAGTAGTTCTTCAGTCTGGTCATAGGACAAACTTTGTAAATGCTTATAACTAAGTTTTTTGCAATTAAAATAATTTAAGCTATATAAATCGAGTACTCTATTTAGCCTATTATAAATAAATGGTCCTAGAAATGAAAAATATCTATGTATAAAAGCATATTTTGTAAAGGTATTTGACTGGCAGACTATATCTCTCCGCCTTTTGTTAGTGATATTAGTATCATATGAAAGATTGCAATGTTGCTTTAATAATGTGTGCATAATGAAAAGCTGGCGGACAGTCAACACTTTGCATGATTCATATACGAGACGCGTAGGATAGTAAAAGGGTTGAGAATGTGATATTTTTAAGATTGCGCGCTGGGCTCTTTCTAAGGGTAGTAGGCTGGATTTTGGTGCCCCACCCCAAGTTATAATGCAGTATTGTAACACAGACTGACAAAGGGCGAAGTAAACTTGTTTGATAATATTCTCGTCAGCTATAGACCTAAGTTTTTTTAAATACAAACATCAACTTACGCACTCTGATTACCAGATTCTCTATATGTGGTCGAAATGAAAGTGTTTCGTCAATGATAACACCGAGATATTTTATATGACTGGACTTTAGAATAATGGGACAATCGCAAGTGTTGACTGGTAGGTTATTATTACATTGATGTGCATATATTTGTGGATAAAACTGATTAATATGAGATTTTCGCAAGGTAAAATGGAGATATTTTGTTTTTTCAGCATTTAATGTTAGTAAATTAGAACGAAGCCAGGTATGTACAGCATTAAAACCTAGTTGTGCGTTATGAAACAACTCTGTGCTAGTTTGTGCGCTAAATACTAAGGCTGTGTCATCCGCGTAAGATATTATCTTGCCGTGCTTTAACTCGATATTTAGGAGGTCATTTATGTATACTAAGAATAAAGTCGATCCGAGTACGCTGCCTTGTGGAATTCCGTAGGATGTATTGTTTTGATAATTGTTGTAAGTGCAACACTTTATATTATCTATAAAGAAATATATATAATCTACACATATAAGGATGCAAAGAGTAAAAGTAACATACTAAGGATGATTGTACTTTTGTAATAAGTTAAGTTTTATAAATATAAATCTTGAGAACAGTCAGTCTTTGTATTACTAAATATCAAATATAAATTATAAAACATGGCGCAGTCTCCGCAACCAAGTCTAGAAAGAACACAAAATGTACAGGTAAAATTGCCTCCAAATCTAAATATTTCCGGAACGGACGCTTGTGTAGAATGGCGATTTTGGTTTTCTTTGTTCGAAGATTATTTGAGTGTCACAAACAATATGGATGCTCCGGATAGCATAAAATTATCATTGCTAAGAAATATGATGGGTCCGGATGCTTTGCGAATCGTTTCGACACTTCCACTCAGTGATGAAAAGTTTAAAATATATCACGAGGTTATAGCCGCCATTACAAAACATGTGAACCCTAGGACAAATGTGGTGTTTGAAAGATTTAAATTTCGAGAATACAAACAAAAAGAGGGTCAACCTTTCGACATATTTTTGACCGAATGTAGACAATTGATCAAAACGTGCAATTATAAAGAAGAAGATGAAATGATGCTAGATCACATTGTTTGTTCGATTTGTGATAAAAACACGCAAGAAGCACTTTTAAGATTGGACGACTTAACTTTAGACAAAGTCATTCGATTCTGTCAGACTAAAGAGCATGCATCACATCAAGTGTCTCAGATGAATACTGCATCAACAAGTTCGGTGTGTGCAATATCAAAAAATAGTCGCCAAAAAACCAAGTCGCAGCCCACGCCTAAGACAGAAAAATTTAAGTGCAGGCGATGTCAAAATGTACATGGGCCAAGAGAATGTCCAGCGTTTGGTAAAGTTTGTAAGAAATGTGGACTAAAAAATCATTTTGCTGTAAGCTGTATGGTGAAGACTAACAAAAGAATTAAGGAAGTACAGCAGCGTGTCTCCAGCTCAGACAGTGAATGTAGTTTCAGTTGTGAAGAAGTGTCATCTAAATATAAAAATAAAAATGTGTGGTTTGAGTATATAACAATTGAAAATTTATCTGTAAAATGTAAATTAGACACAGGTGCAGACGTAAGTATTATGCCCATAGAATTGTTTAACAAAATAAATGAGAAACAAAATTTAAAATTATTAAAAACAAATATTAAATTAGAATCTTTTCAAGGAAATAAAGTACAACCAATTGGTATGATAAATCTTTCATGTAAATTTAAAGATAGACAATGTTTTGAAAATTTTGTGGTAGTTAATTGTAAGTCTATGCTGTTAGGTCTACCAGGTTGTGTTTCTTTAAATTTAATTCAGAGAATTCATTCGGTTACATCAAATAATAATAGCTCGGAAAAACAGCAGTTCATTCAACAAAATATAGACGTATTTAAAGGTACAGGTAAAGTTCCTGGTACATTTGATATTGTGACTAGAAATATTGAAACTCAAATTTGTCATCCCTCGCCCAGAATACCTAATAAGCTGTTAAATTCTTTAAAATGTGAGTTAGAAAGATTAGTGTCTAGAAAAGCAATTATTAAAGTAGAAAACATTAGAAGTAATGCTTGTATTAACAAGTTTGTGATAGTTGAACGACCAAACGGTAAGGTTAGATTATGTCTTGATCCAGCTGATTTAAATAAATATATTGTTAAAAAGCCTAAAGTTTTGCCTACTTTAGATGAACTGAGTTGTAAACTACAAGGTAATAAGTATTTTTCAGTGTTAGATTTAAGTGAAGGCTTTCATCATCTTAAGCTTAATGAGGCGTCTTCATGGAAATGTTGCTTTGCTACACCGTATGGAGTATACAGATACTTAGTTTTACCATATGGTCTCATGCATGCGCCTGAACTCTTTCAGGAAGTCCTTGAATCTCATTTTAATTCGATTCCAAATGTAGTTTGTTGGGCTGATGATATTTTGATTATGGGAACCTGCAAAGAAAATCATGATAAAGCTTTAAAAAGTGTAATTGATAAAGCTCGTCAGTTAGGCATGGTCTTTAACAAAGAAAAATTTCAGTACAGACAGAATGAGGTTAAGTATGTTGGTCAAATTTTTAACGAACAGGGTATGTCCATAGATAAAAATAGAGCAGAGTCCTTAATTAAGTTAAAAGCTCCAAAGTCAAAAGAACAGCTAAAAAGTATGATTGGTTCTTTTAGTTACATAAGAAGGTATGTGCCTGATATGGGTGAGCTTATGGCTCCATTATGTAAATTATTGCGTAAGGATGTAGAATTTACATGGTTACCTATACATAATAATGCTTTTGAAAAACTAAAAAGTAGAGTTTCAAATGCACCAGCACTTGCCCCATATGATCCGAATAAAAAAGTAATTCTGCAGTGCGATGCTTCAAAATATGGTCTTGGATGTTGTATGTTTCAAAGAGATACAAAAAATATATTGAATTTAATAGCTTGTGTATCACGTACAATGAATGACACAGAGTTGAATTATGGTCAAACTGAAAAAGAACTTTTAGCAATTTACTTTGGGTGCAAAAAATTTCATAAGTATATTTATGGTACTGAAGTTGATGTTCAGTCTGATCATAAGCCAATTATATCTATTATGACTAAACATGTAAGTAAATTAGGTTCACCGCGTTTAAAGAGATTAAGATTAAAATTACTAATATATAACTTAAACGTTTATTATGTACCGGGTAAGTTAATTCATTTCGCTGATATGTTATCAAGAAACAGTTTAAATGTAACAGAGCATGACAATGAAATGTTGCAAATGGTACATTCTGTTTCAAAATACTTGCCCATGTCTTCAGAAAGAAAATTAATTTTCAGAAATGCCACATCTAATGACAAAACTTTAAGTCAAATCAGTAATTTTTATTATCATGGCTGGCCAAAAATAGTGCCAAAAGAATGTGAACATTTCGAAAAATTTAAAAATATGATTTACATGCAAGATGGTTTGTTATTTATTGAAAACAGAATTATAGTTCCTGAATCTTTAAAATGTTATGTGTTGAAAGAAATACATAAAGGTCACTTTGGTGTTTCAAAAACATTTTCACGTGCAAAACAATTCTTCTATTGGAAGAACATAAAATCTGATATTGTTAAATATATAAAACAATGTAGAACTTGTGAAAAATACAGTAGTAATGTTTCTAAACAACCGTTATTGCCACATGACATTCCAAAAGAGAGATTTTTGAAAATTGGTACAGATATTTTAGATTTTAATGCTAAATGTTACTTAGTATGTATTGATTATTTTTCACACTGGATTGAATTAATGCCTTTAAAAAATAAGACAGCAAAGTCTGTTATACATGCCATGCAAATAGTTTTCACTAGATTTGGATATCCTCTAGAGATTATTGCAGATAATGTTCCTTTTAATTCCTATGAATGTAAACAGTATTTTAAATCTAAAGACATTTGTTTGATAACTTCCACTCCTAGATATCCACAGAGCAACGGAATGGCTGAGAAAGCAGTCCATATCTGTAAGATGATTTTAAAGAAGTGTAATGAAGAAAATGTTGATTACTTAGAAGGTGTAATGGAATATAATAATACCCCACTTACTAATTTAAATATTACTCCATCACAAATATTGAATAGTCGTAATGTAAGAATAACTCCATGTAATTTAAATATTTTAAAGCCTCAAATTCAAGAAAATATTTATAATCAACTTTTACTAAAGCAGTCTATAACTAAGAATAATTATGATAAGAAAGCAAAGAGGAAAAATATAAGTTTAAAACCTGGAGATAATGTAGTGTATAGAGAGAATAATAAATGGCACAAAGCTTGTATCAAATCTAATTGTAAACAGCCTAGATCTTTCATAATACTGAAGGAGGGAGGAGGTATATTAAGGAGAAATAGTTCTCAGTTGAAAAAGTCATATACTAAATCTAATGTTAAAGATATGTTTAATTATAGTGATTCACTTTCTCCAGAATATTTTGAACCTACTACCCAGCCACAAAGAAATAATGTTAGATTTGAGCAAAGTTCAGTTGGTGATTGTATTCCTAATAGTAATAGTACCAATAATAATTGTAATATTGAGTCAGAACAAAATAATGTAATTGAAATTGCTCCTCAGTATAACCAACCTCAAAAAGTCTCTTCAAGTGGTAGAATTATTAAACCTGTAATTAAATTAGATTTGTAAGGAGGACAATATCTATAGGAGGGAGGTGTTGTAAGTGGCAACACTTTATATTATCTATAAAGAAATATATATAATCTACACATATAAGGATGATTGTACTTTTGTAATAAGTTAAGTTTTATAAATATAAATCTTGAGAACAGTCAGTCTTTGTATTACTAAATATCAAATATAAAATTATAAAAAAACAATAATGGCTACTAATGTTTCCGATTCTGACACATTGACAGCGCTCACTTACGTAGTTTTCAAAAAGATTCAGTTGGGCACCCCTAATGCCCAAAGCTTCTAATTTGCGCATAAGTATGGGAATCGAAATTGTGTCAAAAGCTTTAGCCATATCGAGGAAAATTCCCAAAGTTTGCTCTCCTTGGCAAAGTTGTTTAGTTAAAAAGTCTGATAGCTCATGTACCGCATCTGCAGAAGATAATTTATTTCTGAAACCAAACTGACAAGAGGAAAGTAGTTTGAATTTTTCCAAATAGTCGACTAACCTTTTATTGATTATTTTTTCAAAGATTTTTGATATAGAAGGCAGTATCGATATCGGTCTGTTGTTTGTAATGAGATCCCTGTTCCCTGACTTATAGATAGGTATGACTACCGCTTTTTTTAAATATCTAGGAAAAACGCCTTTTAACATACAATTATTGAATATATATGTTAGAGGTCTGACCAATATATGCTGAAATCTCTTAAGGATTCTGTTGCTTATACCATCCCATCCAACTGCACTATTGTCTTTTAAACGGGAAATTATCTGACTTATTTCATGTTCGTCTGTATCCATCATGCCAAAGGTGTTTATTTGACGTGTTGTTTTTAAATGCGCCGACTGATAACTATTAGAGTTTTGTCGTGTTAATTGCTCCGACAGATTTTTTCCAACGTTTACAAAAAAGTCGTTGGTGTAGTTAACAGACAAAAGTGGAGAAGCCTTACTTAACAATAAATTCGACGTTGGGTCTGATAGCTTTGCTGTGTATGTCACCTTTTTTATTTGACTCCATAATAACTTAGAATTGTTACCTGCTCTGCGCAACTCGTTTTTATCATGGTTATCTTTTAATTTTCTTAATAAATTATTACAGTAATTTCTATATCTTTTGTAGGTAATCTGCAGGATCAAGTTAGCTGGATAACGTTTTGACTTTTGATGTAATTTATCCCTGTGTCTTATGCATTTCACAAGACCAGGTGTAATCCACGGTTTTAAATTAGAGTATTTTTTATTGATTGGTATTGAGATGGTATTATTTTTTAACACGCGCTGAATCGTATTAAATAAGAATGTAATAGATTCATCAGGGTCAGCAGTTTCATAAACTGGACTAAAGTCAATTCCGCACATGTCGTGATCAAGATGAGTCATGTTTGTTTTCAGTCTAACGCGATTATTATTTTGCTTAGGCAGCTCTAAATTTAAGGAAAGTAAAACAGCAAGATGATCAGTGATTGACGAGTTAGTCACAAGTGTATTACATGCTGATATGCACTTTACCATCATGTGATCTAGGCACGATCCGCTTTGATGAGTAGGTAAAGTGTGAGCGGGTAAAAGGCCGAAGTATGAGCATAGATTAAGATAATCATGCGTCCCTGCATCGGGAATATCAGCTTTAATATTTATGTTGAGGTCACCAGTTAATATTATATTTTTGTAATTTGACAAGGTTTGCAAGATTTGATTTAGTGAGCTGAGAAAAGAATTTAGGGTTCTCTGTGCTGGGGATCTATAAATAGCAATTATGGCTGTGCTTTGATAAGTCTTTATAATTAAACAACTACTGTCTTGAAGGTCGGGTTCTTCCACTGTGACTTGTAATGACTGCTTGGCATAAACGACTACCCCATCACTCTGGTTATTATTTTTTGTACTAAAATATATATCGTAGCCTGGCAATTTTGGCAGAAGGCCAAGCCGTTTTAATAACCAGCATTCTGTCAGAACCATAAGCTCACAATCAAACCGAAGTCTATGCAGAAAAACATTAAAATAATCGAAATTCTTGTATATACTTCGTATGTTTTGGGTTAGTAATGTGATTGAGTTTCGATAAACGGAGAGATACTTTCGACAATCTTCAACCTCGCATAATTTAGACTACGATACAGAAATACTATCAATTTCATTAATTAAATTTAAATCCATTAAACTAAATTACATATTGATTTGTAAAAGGTTAAAAATTATATGGCATGAAATGAATACATTTTAATATAATTAATTTGCGCAAGACATGCTGTCAAAGTCGCATTGACAGCGAACGAGTGTCATCATTGGTCACAGACTATGTACATTCAGGGTGGTCAGTAATACAACATGTCTAGAACTTCATAAATTTATAATTACTAAATTACATTTCTTTTGTTAACTATATAACCATTTTTCAATAAGATTTAAATAAATTATCATTTTATATACTTAATTAAAACATTTTAACCACGTTTTGGAATGTGTTTACTTGAATATCTAGGTACTTTCAAATAATATTAACAGAAAACCGGGGGATTTAAAAAAAAATAATAAATTGTAAATTGATGAACATAAAATTACCTATCGATTGATATATCTTACGTCACTGCACATGATTGAGGCCCACTTTTTGTCAATGTCCTTTGATAGTTGAACTCACATTAATGCGTATACACACTACAGACGCCGAGAACGGCTCTATTCGGTGAAGAAGGCCGACCGCCGACGCCCCCGTAACCCTACCCGTACCAATCCCGCCTTCGGTTGTTATTTGGTCTTGACTATAATTATCCGTATATGGAATATTACAGCATTATTTAACTTTTACAAGATCACACGATCAGATAATTTACTAATTGCATCTGCTTGTACTAAAATCATGGTTTATCGATCCACGTTTTGTAAATGTCGTTTTATTAGTGTATTGAGTCATCTGAGCATAATTTTTGTATTTCTATAGTTTAGTAAAATTAATTGTAGTTTATTATAATCATAGTCTAGTCCATTATGGTGAAATGTTCCTTCACATTTTATGCTTGTATTCGATTTTATTTATCTACATTGTAATTACATTCAGTTCTTTAGAATAGAAATTTATTATAATGCATAGAATTTGTTTACTGCTCAAACCAAATTTTATCCCTGTATCAGAAAAATATTTAACAATTTTATTATTATTGCAGTAAATATGTAATCGTAATTCAGCAATTGTGCAGTTCCAACTTCGAAAATATATAATGTTCATATTTATATAAAATATAATATATAACGAAAAAACAATTTTCAGAATCATATTAAAGTTTGAACATTCCAAAAAATATTCCAATAATAAAGTTAATCTAAAATCTTTGTCAATCTAAATAAAATCAAAATCTATAAAGTCTAACTTAGTTAATCTACTTTTTTTTTCTTCTTAGGATCTATATTGAACGTAGACAGTTCTCCATCTACGATATTGAAAGAATGAAATAAAAACACAGATTAACTAAACTAGATTAAAAAAAACTTTATTAGTACGGCCTTCAGCGTAAATATCTGGCTTCCGGGATTCACAAGATAAATCCCATAAAAAATATATTTTTTAATCGATATTATACAATAATTCAAAAATCAAAATTAATCTATTACACTAAATAACGATTTCGGACCACAATACGGCAGGCAACGGACGTCGGACAATCAATAAAACGTCTTTTTATTTTGCTTAATTTGATTGTTTTAATAATTCTACTTTTATTTTGAATATTTTTATTTAATTGGTATCACATAATGGAGTTTAGTAGCTCTGGTGGAATGAGGAGCCCTTTTTCTCCTCGAGTGAGACAATCAGGAAGAAAGCCCCTGGGAGGAATTTCATCGAGAAAAAATCAAGGGTGAATATAACCTATATATTGTAAAGAATTTCAATTTTATTATTATTTGTGTTTAAATGTACATTTTTAAAATTATACGTTATAAAATGTTAAAATTTTTATGTTCTTTAAATTATGATCTTATTCATAAATCAATTGTTTCAAACTATTTTCTGATATTTAGAATAAGAAAATATTTGTTTGTACTGGTTTTCGGTATTTAATGGTCGGTTTTATTTCTTACACTATCTAAAAGTAACCAACACATTATTTGTGCATCTGGCGTTTGGTCTTTCTTTAACCTGATAGTTATTTTTTATTTTATTTACCTTTGTCTTGCTAAAAGTTTTATAAATTATTTTAATATTAATATAAATATTATTGTTTAAAGCGAGTGTTACACAGCTAAGTGCAAAATTTGTTTTATAAGTCTAATATTATGTGTTTGTTATTACACTCCTTTGAAAAGACTTAAATGATTTATATTAATTTTCTTGTGTATATTGTTGTAGCTCTGAAAATAGGGCATAGGTAATTGGTAATGTTATATAAAAATAAGATGTAGATTTTACACAAATGCATCAAAACTGAGGTGTTTCAATTCAGAGCAATTTCATTTAACTACCTCAAAATGACATCATGCTTTGCTCTGGTTCAATATTTGGCTAGTACAACATTATCTTTTTCTATTCCATACTTTCTGCACAATGCTTTCATTCATTAATAATCTGGTAAAACATTTAAAAATATGTAACTAAATAGTAAAGCAGCTCTGAATTGTTAAATGTCACACAATATTAATATGCATAATCTATACAGGCCTCCAAGTCGTCCTACTTTCCTACTTTCCTACTTTTTAGTAGGAAAGTAGGAAAAGTCCTACTTTTTACACATTTGTCCTACTTTCCTACTTTTCTCTAAAAATTGAGTTGAATTTGCGATAATTTATTACACTTATTATTAATTTTTACATGATTATGTCAATATTTCCCAATGAGAAGTTGTTTTTTTCCTAAAAATTGACTGACTAAGATCCTTTTCTTTTTATGGGAATAAAATAATTGATTAAATGTATTAATGTAACCTTCTGTATGCAATAAAGTATTATAATAAAATAATAATTATGGGCTCTGGCTCGCTGCCGGCGGTACACAGGTTTAAGTTTTCTATAATATTTATGTTTTATATCTATATGTATTGTAAAAAATTTAAATTTAATATTGTTATTTATATTAATGAATAATAATAAATGATTTTTATCAATTTATAAGTTCCAATAGTACTATATCTAATCAACCGTGAAAACAATCTGTGCAATCTGAGTATCAGTGCTTACTATTCTGACATGTCTCTTAGATTTCCCAATGAAGTAAACTGAGGGGAAATCCATGCTCCTGCCTGCTTTAGCTCAGGTTGTGGCAGCATTTCCTTTCGTTTTTTGAGATCTTCAATTGATGTTCACATTGTTAGGAAATAGTTGCAGACATGTTCTAATTTAGATAATTATTAGTCTTAAGTGATAGAAAATGTCTACAATAATTTCCTAATCAATTCATGATTTTCAGATTTTTTTTTCTGTACTTAGGTAATTGGTGATAGTTGAGTGTTTTGAAGAAACGTAATTTTTTATGTAGAGTTTAGTGCAGCGAACATGCCTAACAAAACATCATTTAAAGATGAATGGTTAAAGAAGAAGGACTGACACGGCCAAATTATTGAACAGTGGTGTGTAAAACGATCAAGATATGAAGTATTTTGTCGTTTATGTAAGAAGGTTGTGAGATGTGATAACCGTGGGCTGAGTCAGTTGCTAACTCACTCAGAAACAAAGTCCACTTTTCATTTGTTAAAGACGTGTTAGCTGGAACACAAATGATTTTAGTAAGTCAAACCAAAACCTTAAATGAAGCAGATAATACCGTAGCTACTATGTATTTCCTGTTGGACAGCAAAAAAAGAAGTCATAAAGGCAGAGCTCTTGTGGAGCCTCAAGTCATTTAGTAGTGATTATTCATATAACTCAGCAGATGATACTCCAAAGTTAATAAATAATAATAAAGAATTTAAAGAAATGTTCCCTGACAGCACTATAGCTTCCAGGTTTTCTATGTCCCACTCAAAATTATCTTACATGATAACAGAAGCAACTGGACCCTATTTTCATGAGGCCTTATTGTCTGATATAATAAAGTCCTCATCTCCATATTCCATTTCTTTTGATGAGTTGACCAATAGAGAAGTAAAAAAACAGCTCGATCTGAAAATAAGATACTGGTCCAGCATTAAAAAAGAAGTTGTCGTCCATCATCTTGACACACATCTAATGGGACAGGCAAAAGTCAACACTATCTCGGAAAAAATTATTCAAACAATTAATGATGCTCAAATCCTACTAGCAGACTTTATTGCATTAGGCAGTGATGGGCCCAATGTAAACAAAGCAGTTTTCCAAATGGTGACTAAAGTGATGAAATCTCAGGACCTACCTCCTCTTCTCAATATCGAGTTTTGTAAACTACATTCCGTCCACAATGCTTTTTCCAAAGCTCTACATAAATTTGGAGACGATATAGTAGACTTAATAGTTGACTTACACTATTTTTTCAAACTTTCCCCTGTCAGGGTCGAAGAACTAAAAGAACTACAAGATGAACTTGGTTTCAAAAATCAAAAGTTTCTAAAACATGTGCCAAGCAGATGGCTTACTTTAGGATCTGCTTTGGAAAGATTGCTGAGCCAGTGGTCAGTGGCTGAAAAATATTTTATGAAAACTCTTCCTGTAAGAGATAAGAAATTAACTGAAAATGGACGTTACAACCGAATAATAAAATTCTTTAAAATCCCCCACACAACTCTGTCCAAGATCCATTTTCTGATTACTGTATAGAATCTATTGCAACCATTTCTAAAACTTTTCCAAAAGGAAGAACCTCTTATCCACCTACTGTTTGATCAAATGGTCAGTGTTATTAAGAACTTGCTTGACGTTTTATCAGAATCAAAAAAATAAAAGAAATGAGCATTGAAGATTTGAAGAGCCTGAAATTCCCAAATTTTGAAATTGAACTCTCTGACAAAGATATATTGGAGAAAACACTAGGAAATTAGTTGGCAAACTGAAGGCAGAACAACAGTCAAGTTTGATTGTGGGTATGCGTAAATTTTTGAGGTGTGTAACTTTGAAAAAGAATCGTGCTTATACGTGGATTATACCAATGGTATAATCCGAGAAGCACGATGTCTGGAGGCCCAAAATAGGTGTGAATCTTGGACTCTTGCATCTGTGAAGAACCTTGCAGCCAGTATCAAATTAAAAGAATCCCTAAATGTAGATATAGTAAGTGATGAATGGAAAGTTCTTCAGTGTGAAAATATTCCACAAGACTGGTATAGTTATGAAATTGATGGAAATATAATGCAAAGAGGATTGATCAATACTATAGTGAAATCTTTGCTGTAAAAAATGATCTTGGCCAAGAAAAGTATCCTGAACTAAATAAATTAGTAAAAGCAGTTTTGGTTATTTCGCACGGTAATGCTGATGTAGAACGAGGATTTTCTCTAACTTCAAACTTTTTAAGTAGTACAAGAACTTCTCTTTCAGCGGCCTCGATCAGTGCTTTGCAATCTACAACGGATGGCTTAAAAAAGTTTGACAATAAATGTCACTTAGTCCCTATCACAAAAAATTTCATTGATAAAGGTGCTAGAGCCTACAGATCTTACGTAGAGAGAATAGAAGAAGAAAAGAGAGTGGAAGCAGAAATAAAAAAAGAAAAGGAAGAAGAAAAACAGAATAAATTAAAAGAAAAAGAAGATTTGGCAAGAGAGAAAGCTGAATTTGAAAAGAAAAGTAGAAAAACTAAAGAAGTGATATTGAAAGAAAAAACTCTAGGAAAGAAAGAGGATGAAGCTGCGTCAGAGATGGATACTTACAAGATACTAGTAGACGAAGCAAATGAAAGAATTAAAAATGCATTAAAGAACCAAGATTTAAAAGGCGTTAAAATAGGTAGCAGCTTGTAAAAAAGTTGCGTAAAGTAAATCCAGCCTTGCTAAAATCAGAATAGAGCAGAAAGACATTGAAAAAACTAAACGTACGATGTTAGATTATTTTCATATCAAGTCAAAACAAAAAACTCAAGAAAAATTAGAAAATTAAATAAACTCCTGACAAATTCCCTTGGTCTTTAAGTGTTTTTAATTGTTTCATCCGCATTTTTCCAGGAATATTTTATTTGTATTTTTACCTAATATTGACGTTAATTTTGATTTTGTGGTAGTCAATCAAAAAGTAGTTCAATGAGTCGTTTTTTTTGTGATAACTAGATAGTTTTTCGTTTGTTTGATTTTTCATGGGTATAGGCATTTATGTTATTGTTGATTTTGTTTTTGTTGTAGTCATAAGCGATGAGTCATTTGTTTTGTTATTTAATTTAATTTTGTTTTTAATTTATTTTAATGGGAAAAAAGTTTCAGTAGCATTTAAGAGCCATTTTACACATTTTTGACGAAAAAGCCTGCGTTATTGTTTATGTGTGCGTAAAGTGCACGTTGAGATGGACGAAGTAATCCTAAGACTTTTCATAATAAAAAAATATTTTTTTATAATAATAATTTTTATTTAGCTATTTAAATCGATGCCCGCGCGCGCATTGTAATTTACACTCATGTTTAAATTAATGTACTGACAAAACTATGACTAATATTTGCAAAATAACTGTTGATATCAATTTTTCAAATATAAGTGGGTATTTTGGCATCATTTGATTTCAGTTATTACCGTGTATTTAAACTAAAAAAACACGTTAAAATCATGTTAATGACATGACAATGATATCTTAAAAATTTTCAAAATTATTTTAATATTTTACTAAACAATGGTAAAGTAATTTAATAATCTGCTACATTAAGTGACAACAAAAATATATTTATAACAAAAATATAAGTATAAATAAAAAATATATTTATGTAGTATTAATTTTTAAGTATATTATTAATAGATTTAGGACCTTGAAAATGGGTCTGCGGACGTTTTTTATCAAATTGGTCTTGGGAGATGGCGCACAGTAAATTAAATAAATTCGTTTTAGTAAATATGTTACATTAAAGAACAATAACAAAGATTGAACTATTATTAGCAATTATTAAATAAGTTCCAAGTGTTACTGAACATAAGAATTAACGAGCCCGAAATCTTAGAATTTCGCGCAAAAGTGCCAATGGCTTTTAAACATAATAAGAGGCGATTGATTTAGTATTACATAATTATGTAAACTACTATTAAGAATTATGTAAACTACTATTATTATTAAGACTGAAATTAAATTTGACTGATACGCCACAGACAGACAAAGCCGGACAGACAGACAGTTACTTTCGCATTTATAATATTAGTAATGGCTAAACACTATTAAACATTTTTTAAATCCTTCATTAACGTTTTACGGTATTTCCTTATTCCTATACTATTTGATAGACTATTGAGTATTTATTATTTAGTTTTTGGGGTTCCGTACGTCCGAATACAAAAAACGGAACCCTTATAATATCACTTGTGTGTCCGTCTAGCGTCTGTCCGTCGCTTCCATTCAATTATCTCCGAATCTACAAAACCGATGAGGATGAAATTTGGTACACATATAATATTTTTTAGATAATAATTTTTTACTTATAGATAATACGATAAATAATAAGAAGTCCATGATATTAAAATAACATGGTAAATAACTCAATTTTGTTTAAAATGTTGTATAGATAATGGTACGAAACCCTCCGTGCGCGAGTCTGACTTGCACTTGGTCGGTTTTTAATATGTCATTTCATCGTTTCAGCACAAAAAGATTGATTTTATGTCAAATTAGGTCCTACTTTTCAGTAAAAAAGTCCTACTTTTTGCTAAAAACATCCTACTTTTCCTACTTTTTGGGGTCAAAAACCACTTGGGGGCCTGTCTATAGTAAAACCTCATTGGTAGCATATTCTTTATACCCACTTTTGTCTATACAGTTACAATTTTTTGTGCATCGATATGTGTCACAAGATTCCATCAACTGACATCCTTTGAGATTACCTTTGTAAATCTTGCCAAGATATTCTTATATATATATTCATTATTAATAAATAACCCTATACTGGGTGTATTCAAGACTTTTTATGAATTATTTTAAAGTCTAAGAAATATATATGTGTAATAATAAAAGAACAAACACATTACCTTTGTACTGTATATTATTATTAAGTACATCAATTATTTAAAATTTATTTTATTTTATTTTATTTTATTTTCATGGAAAACAAACAGCATTTGTTACGAAAAGTAGACTAAAAATATGGAACAAGCATGCCTTATACAGTTTTCACTAATAGTTACTTTTTTTTAACTTAAAACAATAATAACAATGTTACTTACTTATTTAAGTAAGTAACATAACAATTTTGTGTCACATTTCCAAAGAAGTCAGCATTAATCCTATGAACGAAGTAATTGTGTTTTGTCATGAATAAATCAACATGCATAGAGTGATTACAGTTAAAATTAACTAGTCTATTCAAATATGAATTTTTTCTATAATTTGTACATGCGTCAGTATAGAATTTAGCTTGTTATTTGCAATGACATTAAGTACCAAGACAAACTATGTCTGGTTGTGACTTAGATTGGCTTATTCTCATATGGGCAAACTATTTGTTTTGTTTGTGTTTGTTAAAGTCGGTCTCGTGAAAACATGCAATAACATTGCGCATTAGTTCACTCATTGGGAGTAATTTTGATTTCTTGAAGTTGTGATAATTTAAGATAAACAATTGTATATAATTTTTCAATTTATATTTATCTTTTAAGAGATTATAAACTATAAGGATTATAGCTAAGGTGGTGAGCAAAAAGTCATTTCCTTGTAAAAAGCATTTTTATCAAAAACCTTTATCAGTAAGTTACTAAAAATTTTTAGTTTTCTTAAATCTAAAACAGCCTTTAAATCTAAGAGGTAAATACCATAGAATTGATTTTATAGCAATTATTATTGTAAAACACAGTAGTAACATGCAGTCTACTATTTTTAAGAAGAAAAATTTTTTCAATAGTGTTTCAGAAAATAACCTCCTATAACTTATAATTTTGTAACATAGTGAATATTTCAGTGTGATAAATCGTAATTCAATAACAGGTAACTGTGCCATTTTGATTCTCTAAAACCCTTTAACGAAATGCTGCCAGTTACACGTCATGTTTTATAATTGTACTACAAAAATGCAGTGATTACAGGCATTATAACCAATATCTGAAGGTGATCATTTTCACATGTTCACCATTGGATAATCTGGAAGATTGCCGAGTTTAGATCAAGAAGTCATGAACAATTAAAAAAATATGTTATAATGATTTTATTATATTATCCTTAACTAACTAATATTTCATGTATTTTTATTTGATATATATTTATACGGTCACAATTATTTAATAGAGTTATAAATATATAATGAATTGTAGTTGTTTAGCCTATTGGTTTATCTTTTCAGAAATTACACCGACTCACCTGAATCTCAGAATGGAGAAGTTATCTATAAGACAGCATCGGCTACAATTGAAACATTCGGGCCACCTTTGCCAGTCATGGTCACTGAAATGCTTACTTTTGGTATGTTGTTGCTTTATTGAATTTTCATATAAAGCAAGTTGATTTGAATGTCTTTGTAGGCTTAATTTATGTGTGATACAGGTAGAGGTCACTTCTTCTTTGACGGTTGACATGTCAAGAAGTATGTGGAGCTCTGATGTCTTAAGAAACCATGGGGCATATATGAAATATATTGTTAAATGTTTGTTTATTCATTATCCTAGATCCCATAACATATGTGTCTTCAGTGCTTACTTTGGGCTAGGCTATTATATGAAATTGCAGGATCATCATCATCCTTTAAAAAGATGAGATATTTATGATGAAGAGAGTTGGCATGTATAGTAAGTGACTAGGATATAAATGGATACAGCTTTATTGGCAGAAATGCCCAAGTCAATGTACCATCAAACCCATATACATAGTCTTGGTGGCTGATTGCAAGATTTGATTCAAAAACAAAAGCTCGATTGTTATGCTGTAATCATTTATATAAATATTACTTGTAATATTGTATTAATGTATAATAATAATAGTATAAGTGCGTGGGGAAGTGACGACCCTATCGCCCGCTGGTGGGGCATTCAATGCCCTTTGACTGCCATAAATGCCCCATCATTGCAGTCAGTCTCCCTCAGGGCAGCTTGTGGCGAGCTGTCGGTGAGTTGCGGCACCGAGGGTACCGATGTGCTTCAGGGAGGCGTATGCCACCCGCCTCTGTCTTGCCTTAACCAGCCGGACAGAGTGGAGTCGCAAGAGCAGATGCTGGAAGGGTGGAAGTGTAATAATGTCAACGCCGACGGCGTCTCGATCGCTGTCGCAGACACACCTCTCTACACCCTTAGCCGTTCACACCAATGTTGCTCTCTCTGCACCAATATTGGTCTGCTTTTTTGTCCACAGGCTTTTAATAGTTTTTGTGCATCTAACTCGGTGTAGTCTTTGGCTGCAATTTTCATGATGCAGATAGAGATTGGACCCAGTTGGTACACTCCACTCACACTTTAATTAAATTTCGCTTAAATGGCTTCTACGCTTTGGATCTGTATCCCCGTGCACGTTTTATAAAGGTCCGTGTCTTATAAAGACGCGTGATGTAAGCTGCAATAATAATAATAAATAAATATTTCTATACTCACACCAATCAACCTATCCTATGATACGGGATGTATGGTAACAGATAGACACACACATAGTACATATATAAATATTTGTATTAGAATATATTACCAACCATGACTAAGGCACAAATGCAAGTGAGATGCATCGTTGATTGGTATTGTAAGTTGAAATGTAAGATGCAGCATCCCGCGTGTGAGTTGTGACTGTTGTGAGACGTGGTCGTGTTGTGTGGCAGGCGCGGGCGAGGTGACGGCGCGCGTGTCGGCGTGCGGCTGGGCGTGGGTGGTGGGCGGGCGGCGCGCCGTGTGCTGGCCGCGCGCCGGGCCCGCGCGCTGCCTGCCGCTGCCGCAGACCGATCTGCAGCATAAGGCCGACCTGCTCGAGATGTACTTTGAGGACGGCGCGCAGGTACTCACCGCTGGCGGACTGCACCGAGGACAGGACTTCGTCTAGTACGGATTATTTGGGAAGTAATGGTGGTGGGCGTTCCAGATGCCGTCGTGCGTGAGCGTGTCGCCGGAGGGCGTGGTGCGCTACTGGCCGTCGGTGGGGCACGAGGCCGCCAGCGTGGACAGCGGCTGCGGGCTGGCGGGGCAGGAGGGCGACCGCCTGCGCGCCGCGGGCCGCCGCCTGCTGCTGGCCACCACCTCCGGCGCGCTGCTGCTGCTCTACCCGCGCGTGCGCCGTGAGTGTGGCTCTCTCTCTCTCTCTCAGTGCTGGATCTGCAACACTGTTTGCGGTTTTGAACTGTTCTTCTATATGATGTTTCTTTACTTCTGTATCTCCATTAGAAATGTTCACTCCCGGACCTCTTGCCTACATAACTTTTCGATACATGATATTAAATCTAAAGCTTTTAAAGGCCAACCATTCTCTGTAGCTCACTCATAAAGAGCTCACTGTTAATATTAAGAAGAGCGATATTCAAAAATTGATTATGAATGTTAATTTCAGAATATGACAGACCCTATAAGTCTAAAAGGACGCCATGAAAAGCGATTAAAGCCTGTAAAAATAAATGAATTAAATATTTCCACTGTAATTAATTAAGGTTCGCAATTCTTCGAGTAATGTCTGTGAACATGTTTCTTCTGCGGTATTTTTCCAATCCGATTCAATCAGAGAATTTATCGATTTTAGTTCGATCATGCATATAATGTCCATTGTCCCTTGGGTGACTATCAGATTCCTTATAAGAACTAATCCCATTGTGAGCAGGCTAATTTCAGTTCCCATAGTGAAAATCTAAAGAGTTTTGTCATGCATATCTGTGTGATTTTATTCTTAGACTTATTTTAAGGTTAACAAATGTATTGATTAACGATTTCTTTGATTTTCGTAAGATCAGACTGGTTGTTGAGGTTGGATTACTAGAAGAACTTTATACTTTTCAGCTGCTGTCAAATAATTCATTGGCAAATTATATGTTAGTAGAAAGATTTAGTATTCGTGTGAATGTATGTGTGTGATCGAGTAGTGCACCCAGTGATACAGTCGGTGTTCCGCAGAGGGCCGCATGACGGTGACGAGCCGCGTGCTGCGGCCGCCCAGCGGCTGGCTGGGCGGCATCGGCCGGCGCGTCTCCAACCTGTTCTTCGGGGCCGTGCCGCCCTCCACTGACACGGTATGTTATATTGCTGATGTTGTCACTTCCCTTTAAAAAAATGTTTTTAACTATATTATAATATTTGAAATGTTTTTTTTTTATGTATTATGGACAGGCATTTGGCCTCGATCTCACCTGATGGTAAGTGACGATGAGGCCGAACATGCTCCATGCCTGTCCAGATAGTGCCTATTCACTCTTGCCTTGAAAAGGCCCAGATTGTTCCCCTGACGTGGAATGGGGATGCTGGAATCAAATTGTGCAATTCCATCGCACAGTCTCCGAAATGCATCTGATAAAAGATGGTCATAGAGGCGATTGCGTCGGTGATCGAGGCTCTGCAATTTAGCCTCTACTAGACGTGAGTCACCAATAAGCTTCCTAGCACGTTTCTCGATTGAGTCCAAGGCAGTCAGTTGATATTTGGCAGAATGGTCCCAAAAATGTATGTAATGTATTGATCTTATTTAAAAATGTAATGACTCAGAGTAAATAGAACTGGAGTAGGCATCAGTCAAATTTCTCGAACAAATTTTTCTGTCATATCTTGCGGGGGGCGAGGTTACTACTACACTCTAAACCAGCACACATAAACAGAAAATTTTAACGTTTTTACAAATGCACACATGGACACATGACACACAATTTTGAAATTCACGCACACAAACCTTAAAAAAGTACGTTGACGTTCTATTCGAACACAAAAATGTAAAAGTGTGGGAAGTAACGAGACATCACCCAAAAGAATGATATCGATAAATCGCTTTCGTTCAATGAATGAATGTTAACTTGGCGTTAATATTTCAACATAATTAAAATATCATGCTTCGACATTTAGTATGTAGTCAATATAAAATTGACAGATATCGAAGGTTAATAAAATGCAAACTTATACTCAGTAGTTTATTATAGTAAATTATAACATCTAATAATTTTACCTAATTTTTGTGTCTTTTTAACTGCATATTTGTTATTTGGTAGGATATTAAGGTAAAAATACAAATTTTGTTGCATGAGAAGCTACAGAAGTCCTATTAAACCGGAAAATAAAATAAGTTTTATTGACACCAAGTTGCGGATATAAAAAAAAATTATTTTTACGTCAAAATTAGATACTGCAACACCGACATTGTTATAATAACATTAAAAATGCGTTTTCTAAAAGAAATATTTTATTGAAAAACACGTTTTGATACACACTATAAAAATAATTGAGTTTTTTGACACGGGATTGACAGTTAGTTCTATTATTCCCATATATGTCATTATAATAATTAAATTAGTTTAATCGTATTAAATACAACTAAATATCAGATAGGGATCTTAAAAATACTTTAACAATCAACAATATCTCTTAAACGAAATTTTTTGATTTTTATCCTTAATATTGTTACGAGCTGGGGTCAGTAAATCAAACTGCGGTCTACCAAAACACTGAACTTTTATTAATTAATACACTAACAGTCACTAATCAATTCACTGAAAGCACTGAAAGTCGCTTCCTAGTTCTCCAATATCACTTAGATGTTTTCGCACTGTATCGCAAAACAATAATGCTTCCCGGCGGCCGGACACAGCCTTATATAGTCCCCTAAGGCACTTGCCACTCTTGCCAGAACATTCGCGGACACACTCGAATGTGTAGTCCAATACGTCGCGCGTTCGAGACGTTTCGAGTATAACTGTCTCGATACTCGAATATTCTCGATACACAATACTCGAATATTCCTGTACTATCTTTCTCGAATATTCTCGATACACAATACTCGAATATTCCCGTACTATTTTTCTCGAATATTCTAACTATCTCTGTCTCTTTCTACTATTGCTATCTCTTTCACTCCTATTGAAATTTATGTCCTTTTACTGAAGTTGGCTTAATGGCCCATAAGGGGTCCTGAAAACGCCTGAAAACGGGTTTTCAGGTTATTGCGGCGTTGGATAGAGGGTAGCCTGAAACGTACTGAAAACATGTTTCAGGCGCCTGAAATCTACTGTAACTTGGGTGTAATTTAGATTTTTTAGTATGTGAAAGAGCTACTTCTGAAACGGCCTGAAACGACGTTTCAGCCTGCTGAAAACGTTTCTAAGTCACAGAAAATCACTTTTGAAGTTGTACTAAGCCACCGGCGTAACACTACCCCCTCCTAAGACATGCTCGTCCCGAGCATCATTATTTCCGTGGTATTTCGCCAGTCGGTCAACGTGAACAATCTTACAGGGACTACGTGCATTCCGCTGTATCCGGTACGTGACGTCGTTGATCTTCTTCAAAACTCGATAGGGTCCTTCCCATTTGGCTTGAAGCTTCGGAGATTTCCCTTTACTGCGGACTGGATTATGTAACCACACCAACGAACCCTCTTCAAAGCCCTTGTTGTTTACATTTCGGTTGTAGCGGGTTTTCATCTTCTCAGACATCTGTTGGCTTGATTGTCTGACTTGCTCGTGTACGTCGTTCAACTTGTTGCGTAAATCATTCGCGTACTCGGTTATATTCCGCGGGGCGTCAGGTGGAATTCCAGTAAGTAGATCCGCAGGCAACCGTAGTTCTCTACCAAAGTTTGCAAATGCTGGTGTCACCGAAGTACTTTCATGGACTGCGCTTCGATATGACATCAGGAATGGTTGGATGTGCTTGTCCCAATCCTTTTGCCTGTTTGGTACAACCTTTGCAAGATACCTCTCCAATGTTTGGTTAAATCGTTCCACCATTCCATCAGATTGCGGATGGTAAGAAGTGGTCCTCGTTTTGTGGGTACCCATAACTCGACACATCTCTTGAAATATTTGAGACTCAAAATTTCTTCCCTGATCACTATGAATTTCCAAGGGTACTCCAAAACGGCAGAAGACTTCATGGACTAATTTATCCGCAACTGTTGAAGCCTCTTGGTTAGGAATAGCGAAGACTTCCGGCCACTTAGTGAAATAATCCATCACAACCATAAAGTACTTGTTTCCGCATTCACTTTCCGGAAATGGTCCCGCAACGTCTATGGCAATCCTTTCCCATGGTGCACCAACGTTATACAGTTTCAATGCACCTCTGCTGCGTGTATGAGGTCCCTTTACTGCAGCACAACTAGTACACTTGCGGCACCAATCTTCAACATCGTCACGGCAATTTATCCAGTAAAATCGTTCTCTTATTTTCAACAGAGTTCTCGTCACTCCCATATGACCTCCCGAACATCCGTTATGGTACAGCTGTAGAACATCCGGTATCTTGGCTTTGGGTACAACCATTTGTAGATGACAACGGTCTCCTCGAGCGTTTTCCCATTTGCGGCACAAGACTTCATCTTGGATAACCAGGCTGTCCCATTGAGCCCAATAGCTCTTCGTGATGGAACTCATCGACGCAATATCACTCCAGGCAGGTTTAGGAGTACCGGCTTTGATCCATTCGAGAATTGGTTTGATGTCTACATCATACTGCTGAGCGTGTTGAAAGGTTTCTTTCCATTCATTGCTAAGATCCGTGTTTAGCATTCTCACAGGTAGGTCTGCTTTTGCCTCTTGTTTTACGCAGTGCTTGCAGTCTTCAGAGCAAGGTCTTCTTGACAAAGCATCTGCATTACCATGAGATCTTCCAGAATTGTAAGGGAGACTAACCGGCACAATGGTTTCTGATTTTGGGGGTAGAGCGGTTTTCTTTAAGCTATACACTTTCCCCGGTGTGGCTTCTTCCATGAACAATTCTTCTCGTCCACAACTTATAATTCCTTGCTTGACGTCGATCTCACAACCATTCTTCCTCATAAAGTCTAGTCCAAGAATGCAGTCATCGACAATATCAGCCACAATGACGTTGTGCAGGTAAACTTGATTACCCAACTTCAACTCCACCTTCTGTTCGCCTCGGACGGGTATGTGCTGACCGGTGGCGGTTACTAAATTTAATCGCTCCAGGCTGTTGTTTCTGAAGTCCCTCAGAAACCGATTCGCAAGTTGGGAACTGACAACCGTGCGAGAAGCTCCGGTATCGATTGTCAGCTTACATGGCCTTCCGTTAACCTCGCCATTGATGATCAGGCTGTTCCCATCGTGGGCTTGTGAGATCGAAATCCTTGGGGCTCTGCGAACACCAGCCAGCACTCGCCCCGCAGTCCTGGCGTTTACTCGTTTCCCTGCTGTTGTTGGACAGCGCTATTAGCTGCCCTGTTCTCCTGAGGCCCATCTTCATCAATCCCTGAGCTACGCTTAGGACAACTTGATCGGAGGTGTCCCTTTTCGCCACAAGTGTAGCATCTAGGGCTGTATCCCTTGAAGCGGTCACGCACAGGTGTTGCAACTACCTCCCTGACACGGTGAGACCGATGGTCTTGCCTCACAGCTTCCACTTCTAGAGCATGGGCCAGGGCGTCTTTAAGGGTTTCGTGGTGCCCGAGTCTCACAGCAGCTCTCACTTCGAGGTCCCGAATGCCGTCGACAAAAGCCTGTACAAGGTTGCCCACAATTAACGTCGGTGCGGACTGGTACGCTTTACGTACCAGTTTTTCTACCTCTAGGGCCCATTGTTGCAGGTTTTCACCAACACGCTGAACCCGATCTTTTAGCTGGGCCCGAAACACATGTTCAAGGTGTGCGTCGCCGTATCTTGCCTCAAGCGCTTCCAATAGTTCCTTGTAGCTCACCTTCTTGTCAAGAGCTTCGAGGACTGTCAAGGCTTGATCTCGGAGGCCTAGCTTGAGTGCGGTCATGGCCTGGGCTTTAGTCCACCCATTTGCCTCCATTACAGCCTCAAACTGTATTTTATAGGCTGACCACGAGGAACTCCCATCAAAAGGTGGCACTTTGAATCCTCGCACCGAAGGAGCGGCACTGACGATAGTGGCTGTCCCATCTCCGACCTTCAGATTACCCAAAGCCTTCTTGACATCGGCAATCTCAGATTCAGCTTCGGTGAGACGGTTCTCGTGTTGCAGAACCTTATCTTCTATCACTTTGACCTTATTGCCGAAAGTCGCTTGGAGATCTTTGATCAGGACCAGTTGTTCATCTTGGCCGAGCTGCAGTTGTTCCCTCAAAAGGCGAGTCTGCTCCTCCTGACGGCGGGCCTGCTCCTCCTTATCGCGCTGCAACTGCTCTTCCAGACGGCGTGCCTGCTCCTCCTGACGGCGAGCCTGCTCCTCCTGACGGCGGGCCTGCTCCTCCTTATCACGCTGCAACTGCTCTTCCAGACGGCGTGCTTGCTCCTCCTGACGGCGGGCCTGCTCCTCCTGACGGCGGGCCTGATCCTGCATCATCGCCATGAAAGCCGCCCAATCTGGTGCGGCAGCCGACGTTGAGGGAGTGGCTTCCATAACTGACTGCTGGTCCTCGTCAGTTGGCGGCTGAGTAGCTCCGAAGCGTCTCTGGTCGGCTTCCTGTTGTCGCTGGCTTCTTGTCCGGATTCTTCCTTCCGTGTCTTCCTTTGGTAGAACCGGCATACTGATCCCACTTCTGACACCAAATGTTACGAGCTGGGGTCAGTAAATCAAACTGCGGTCTACCAAAACACTGAACTTTTATTAATTAATACACTAACAGTCACTAATCAATTCACTGAAAGCACTGAAAGTCGCTTCTAGTTCTCCAATATCACTTAGATGTTTTCGCACTGTATCGCAAAACAATAATGCTTCCCGGCGGCCGGACACAGCCTTATATAGTCCCCTAAGATACTTGCCACTCTTGCCAGAACATTCGCGGACACACTCGAATGTGTAGTCCAATACGTCGCGCGTTCGAGACGTTTCGAGTATAACTGTCTCGATACTCGAATATTCTCGATACACAATACTCGAATATTCCTGTACTATCTTTCTCGAATATTCTCGATACACAATACTCGAATATTCCCGTACTATTTTTCTCGAATATTCTAACTATCTCTGTCTCTTTCTACTATTGCTATCTCTTTCACTCCTATTGAAATTTATGTCCTTTTACTGAAGTTGGCTTAATGGCCCATAAGGGGTCCTGAAAACGCCTGAAAACGGGTTTTCAGGTTATTGCGGCGTTGGATAGAGGGTAGCCTGAAACGTACTGAAAACATGTTTCAGGCGCCTGAAATCTACTGTAACTTGGGTGTAATTTAGATTTTTTAGTATGTGAAAGAGCTACTTCTGAAACGGCCTGAAACGACGTTTCAGCCTGCTTGAAAACGTTTCTAAGTCACAGAAAATCACTTTTGTTAAGTTGTACTAAGCCACCGGCGTAACAATATGTTAGCAATAATTTTGAGTAATTTTTTTTGCAGATTTATATTGGGTTTATAATTATTATAATATTTTGTGAACCCCCATGCTCCGGTCACTGATGTAATTAATATTACATCATTAGGTAATTTTTCGACTGCACCTTTTAGTGTATTATAATCCGAGACGTCATTATTAAACAATATTAAATAAAGCGTACTTATTTTCTGTTTACTAACTTTGTTTGTCAATTATATTTTATTATTCAATAAGATTTAAGCATAATATTTTTAATTAATGTCAATTATTCCATTCATTCATTCATTCCTATTTACTCGTAAAACCAAAATATCGATATAGTTGCATCCCTATTTCAAGTGTGAAAATCAATTAGGGCTGCTGATTAAAAAAGATAATATTTTTTAACTAAAATTTTTAAGATGATGTTGGCGCTAGTTTACAGATGCTTACCTTTTAAGCATGGCTCTTATATTTCCTTTAACAAAATTACACTCACAAAGTAAGTATTACTATTTTATTACTGCTATTTTTTATAACAAAATAACATACAATGAGATTAACAGTGACAGATTGAGTAATTCGCGATAGATAAAAAAAACTATTGCAAATGTCCTCCTCATACATCTTTTTGATTTCTATATATAGAAACCGCTAATAGAAAAAAACTTGTTACTTAACTGTTATTCTATCAAGGCACCTTCACCATTTGGTATTGTACAAAAAGTGTATGTCTCGATAGAATAACAGCAGTGTGCTACTTGATTTATCATCTATACTTGATTTGAAGGGAAGTTTGAGTTTAGTTCATTTTTATATTATTGATTGTTTTAAATAATGCACCTATATAAATACTTATAAATATTTAATTTAAATGGTATAATTGCTAGTACATCGTTATGTATAGAACTGTCAAAGTATCAAAAAAATAGTAAAATTGTGTATTATTGTAACAAGGCATCGGCAATTTAAGACAGCAGAGTACCAAATGATGCTGTTACTGATTAAATTAATACCTACCAGATTAGAAAATTGTTATATGAACTATACAAATTCTATATGTCAAATGTCATAATTAATTGAAATATGATAATGTTCAACCCTAGCTCACGCACTCCCCACGAGACTATATGACGTCAGACCGCACTCCTCACGAGACTATATGACGTTAAATTTGAATTTGCAGAATTGTAAAACATGAAATTATGAATTAAATAATCAATAAATCTTAAAAATAATACTTGCAAATGAAAGGTGACACCATCTTTTTGCATACTTGACGTGTTAGACTTCTTTTTACACGAAAAAAACAGCACAAATAGGCATTTTAGTGGGAGCTCTGTTCGCTGCGACATGCACAATGTTGTGTGACAGCCCATAAGGCAGCTCAACTAGTTTTATATAACGTACAAGATTCCGAGTCTTATGCTTTGGCAGAGGGGAATGTTAGACAATGGCATCTCCTGTCTTGGTTACTTTGAGTGTAATGAAGATTAAAATAAAGAAAGTGATAATGAAGATAAAAAATCCCAATAGAAACTGGTGAACATGGTGGTGCTGAAGGAAGGCGCGCTGGAGGCGAACGTGCCGGAGGAGGAGGAGGGGAGCCCGAGGGCTGCGTGGTGGTGGTGGCGAGCGGCGGCGCGCCGGCGGCCCGCTGCTCACCGCCTGGGCGCCGCGCCCCGCCGACCACTGCCTGCGGCGCGCGCTGCACGACCCGCGCATCGGTGGGTACAGCCGCGCTGCAGCGCTGCACCGCTGCACCGCTGCACTGCACCGCTAACCCGCGCACTGTGCTTACGTCGGCAGGCGAGCTGGGCGCGTGCGAGCTGACGGCGCTGGACGCGGCCGCCGCGCCGGGCGGCGAGGGCGCGCTGCTGCTGCTGCTGGCCGCCGCCGCCCGCGACCAGCCGCCGCGCCACTTCATTGGTACCCGACGCCACTAATACCAATAAATACTTTGATTTCACTGTCCAATCGACAAACGACGGCTGCGTTCTTGGTTTGTATTCTCTTGAGGTAAAAGATTCAGTACACAAATACGTAACAAAGACAGAATTGTATCGGATATGGTTAGGTAGAGAGGGAAGCCAGGATGGTGAAGGTGGTTATAAAATGCCAAGAGATTTCATTTCTTATACTCTGTCCATTATGTTATTTTTCTTTTTGACAGATCGCGCGTATGAAATATTGTTTCTATTTTCAAATTATAGTACTACAGTAATAATATACTTTCTAGACGGGTAACGCCCACATAGTGAAGTGCTCTGTGCATAACAAACTACCACAGACAATAAGCAGTTCTTGAAATCAGATAAATCGATAAATTGTCTTCAAATCAAATATTTGTAAATTTATTTATTTCCTTCTCGACAGCTACCTTACATTATTTATAGGTATGTGAATTTTAATATTAAAACGCATATGTAGTTAATAACATCTACGTCAAGTTTAAATCAAGAATTATGATCAAGAATACTTAGAAAATCACATACATACCATTTTTTTTAACAAACTAGCTAGGTAATTGGTAATTCGCCAAAAATATAAAATTTTGCCTAATTTACTTGGCATGTGTAAAACTTTATTTTTTCATATATTTCTGATCCATTTAAGAGAGAAAAAGGAAAACTTTCTTAAATGGATCAGAAATATACGAAAAAATAAAGTTTTACACATGCCAAGGAAATTAGGCGAAATTTTATATATTTGGCGAATTACCCCAATTGGTAATTCGCCAAATATATAATATAAAAATTGAACAAGTAAATTTATTTACATTATTTATTACATAGATTCATCAGATTCTTCTTCGTAAATTACACTAGACTCGTCAGTTGAGTCCTCTGTTACATAAATAACCAATTCTTGTGCCATCATGTTATCAATTGCAACATCTCGATCCCAATCAGACATTATTAATTTATTTCATGTATTTGAAAAAACCAGATAAACGAATTTAATATTTATAATAAAAATAATATCGCTGCATTAAATCGATTAAAAGTTCTTCTTAAATAAAATCGATATTCTGTTTTAATCGAATCGGTAACTTGCGAGTTCATCACTGATTTCAAAATATCTTAAACTGTCAAAAAAGAAAATAATATAATGGACAGAGTATAGTAGTAGGTATTGATTAGTTTATGATGCGTGGTACTATGTGTTGCAGTGAAGGTGAACGTGAGCGGGGCCGCCCTGCGTGTGTGCTGTGCCGGTGACGGGCGTACGGTGGGCGGGCGGCGTGCCGCGGCTCCTGCCGCTAAGGGGCGCCGCGCTGCTCTACTGCCCCACTCAGCTGGCACTGCTGCCCGGTCAGTGGGGGACAAAATTCGTCATCCCTTGCATACATAATTCATATAGTTCCAGTTTTGCTGTTTGTTATTATCAATTTACTATCATTTTATGTACATTCTAATTTACTTTGAAATACTTATTTTTGAAATTATACTGAGGCCGAGTGTATTGTTGAAGTAGGTGGTGTAAATATGTGTCCAGTGGGCGGCGTGGGTGTGTCGGGCGGCGTGGTGGAGGGCGACACGCTGGAGCTGGGCGCGGCCGGGGACCGCCTGCTGTGCGCCGCCCTCGTGCCGCCCGCCCCGCCGCTGCTGCTGAGCCGCGCGCACGGGCTGCTGGCGCTGCACGCGCTGGCCCCCGCGCCGTCAGTACCGCACACTGTGACCCCCCCCCCCCCCCCCCGCCCCGCCGCTGCTGCTGAGCCGCGCGCACGGGCTGCTGGCGCTGCACGCGCTGGCCCCCGCGCCGTCAGTACCGCACACTGTGACCCCCCACCCCACCCCCCGCCCCGCCGCTGCTGCTGAGCCGCGCGCACGGGCTGCTGGCGCTGCACGCGCTGGCCCCCGCGCCGTCAGTACCGCACACTGTGACCCCCACCGCCACCCCCGCCCCGCCGCTGCTGCTGAGCCGCGCGCACGGGCTGCTGGCGCTGCACGCGCTGGCCCCCGCGCCGTCAGTACCGCAACACTGTGACCCCCCACCACCCCCGCCCCGCCGCTGCTGCTGAGCCGCGCGCACGGGCTGCTGGCGCTGCACGCGCTGGCCCCCGCGCCGTCAGTACCGCACACTGTGACCCCCACCCCACCCCCCGCCCCGCCGCTGCTGCTGAGCCGCGCGCACGGGCTGCTGGCGCTGCACGCGCTGGCCCCCGCGCGCCGTCAGTACCGCACACTGTGACCCCCCACCCCCCCCCCCGCCCCGCCGCTGCTGCTGAGCCGCGCGCACGGGCTGCGGCGCTGCACGCGCTGGCCCCGCGCGCCGTCAGTACCGCACACTGTGACCCCCACCCCACCCCCCGCCCCGCCGCTGCTGCTGAGCCGCGCGCACGGGCTGCTGGCGCTGCACGCGCTGGCCCCCGCGCCGTCAGTACCGCACACTGTGACCCCCCACCCCACCCCCCGCCCCGCCGCTGCTGCTGAGCCGCGCGCACGGGCTGCTGGCGCTGCACGCGCTGGCCCCCGCGCCGTCAGTACCGCACACTGTGACCCCCCACCCCACCCCCGTCCCGCCGCTGCTGCTGAGCCGCGCGCACGGGCTGCTGGCGCTGCACGCGCTGGCCCCGCCCGTCAGTACCGCACACTGTGACCCCCCACCCCACCCCCCGTCCCGCCGCTGCTGCTGAGCCGCGCGCCGGACGGGCTGCTGGCGCTGCACGCGCTGGCCCCCGCGCCGTCAGTACCGCACACTGTGACCCCCCACCCCACCCCCCGTCCCGCCGCTGCTGCTGAGCCGCGCGCACGGGCTGCTGGCGCTGCACGCGCTGGCCCCCGCGCCGTCAGTACCGCACACTGTGACCCCCACCCCACCCCCCGTCCCGCCGCTGCTGCTGAGCCGCGCGCACGGGCTGCTGGCGCTGCACGCGCTGGCCCCCGCGCCGTCAGTACCGCACACTGTGACCCCCCACCCCACCCCCGTCGCCGCTGCTGCTGAGCCGCGCGCACGGGCTGCTGGCGCTGCACGCGCTGGCCCCCGCGCCGTCAGTACCGCACACTGAGACCCCCCCCCCCCCCCCCGTCCCGCCGCTGCTGCTGAGCCGCGCGCACGGGCTGCTGGCGCTGCACGCGCTGGCCCCCGCGCCGTCAGTACCGCACACTGTGACCCCCACCCCACCCCCCGCCCCGCCGCTGCTGCTGAGCCGCGCGCACACGGGCTGCTGGCGCTGCACGCGCTGGCCCCCGCGCCGTCAGTACCGCACACTGAGACCCCCCACCCCACCCCCCGCCCCGCCGCTGCTGCTGAGCCGCGCGCACGGGCTGCTGGCGCTGCACGCGCTGGCCCCCGCGCCGTCAGTACCGCACACTGTGACCCCCACCCCACCCCCCGTCCCGCCGCTGCTGCTGAGCCGCGCGCTGGCCCCCGCGCCGTCAATATCGCACACTGTGACCTCTCACTCCCGGCTATAATATATGACACACCACTTGACTGTTTAATAAATCTTATCAATAATGTTATTGAAATCTTATATATTATAATCATAATCTTATTGTATATTTTAACATTATATTTATATATTTTTCTTTTACAGGACAATATGTGACAGTCCATTGGGGTCGCCCTGCCCTTCCGATTTTGTACGATGGCAATCTGTCCTTCTACGAAATTGATCCGAATGAGGTATGCCACATACTGTGTTACCTTATTATTAATCTGTTGATCTTTCAGTTCTTATGACACTTTGTTAACATAATGTTAAAAATTAAACGCACTTTATTAAATTTACTGTACGAGCAAGCAACGTACATTTTTTGCTTACTGTGCGACCTACTTCAAGGCGCACGGTTTTACGCTTGCAACATACATTTTTGCTTACGCTGTGCCCTACTTCAAGCGCACGGTTTTACAAGTTAACTTTATAATTTTAATTAATATTATTAACGAGTACGTCAACAACTGTCTTCCTGCACACTACTCAAGAAAGAATTGCCTATTGAATATTACTGTGTACTTTTACATCAATACAATCTTACTTAAACTTCGGCAATCTTTCTCTTCGACGTGCTCATCATCCCAACCTACTACTTACTAACTACCACTAATCATCTCTTGTACTATGTCCGTGGTCTACTAAGCGGACTATACAATTTGGTCCTTCGAGGAAAACTTGGTGAGTCTTATTTTCCTTAATTACGTTAGCAAATCGGTTTAAACTGGCCTCCCAGAAGCGGGTCTCACCAGTTAGATTGAGAAGGTGCATATAGCGTATGCAAGGTTATAAGATAAACTGAGTTGAACCATCATCGCCACGCTCTACGTCTGCCGCCGTCAAACTACGCGCTGGACCTCCGAGCTACTCAAACTTCAACTTCACTACTTAAAAAAAATACTAGAAAACTTCGTCATGCTGTCACAGCAGCAGGAGTGCTTCAATAACATCAAGACCTTGTGTTCTAACTACAAAAGGACAGCACGAGCAGAAAAAATGAAGATTACTTGGTGAAACGCCTCGAGTCCCTGGAAGCTCAATGGAACGACTTTCAAATTCGTCACCAGATACTAATGGAAACTATGGAAGATAAAAATATCAATTACTTCAAAGAGGATGTTTACGGAAACCTGAAAAGAACTTTACGACTCAACTGTCGCTAATATGAAAGACTTGCTTCAAAGACTACGTGGAAAAGAATCTGTATTTTTTTGACATGTCCGGGATGCTGGAGAATAACGCAGATCAGACTTTGACTGCTTTGATGGAGAGACAACAGTGCAATTTTAAAGCTCTGGACCGAGTCATGTCTAAAAATAGATATTAATACTGTTACTGAAAGGTGGGAATTAGAAGATAATCTCACTATTCTGAAAACTAAGTGGGACATTATCGATAAACAACACTGGGAATTGGAAACCATATTAAAGGGGTCCAATATCATGTACGACAACATGTTTACCGCAACTGAAAGAAAATATGATGACATGAGGCGGGCTCTTAACTCAAAGATCTGGTCAACATCGCACTACGAAAGATCAGCGCCTAAGATGGATATCCCTGAATTTTCCGGAAATTATCTGCAATGGATGTCTTTCAAGGATTTGTTCAAGGAGAGTATCCACAACAATCCAATGATAAACAGGGCTCAAAAAATGCAGCACCTCAAGACACGATTGAGAGGTGAGGCAGAGCGTCTAGTACAGCATCTCAACATCAGCGCTGAGAACTACCAGACCTGCTGGGAAATACTGACCCAGCGCTATGACAACCGTCGCTTACAATTTACTTCGTTCGTCAACACCATGCTGAATCTTCCAACTATACAACATCCTGACAACTACAACCTCAAGAAGATGCATGACGTCATTACAGAATGTTTGAACGGACTGGCAAACATTCAAATAGATACTTCTACTTGGGATCCTCTCATCGTACATCTGATGTCACAGAAACTAGACCTCTACAACCTATACGGATTACATGAAAGAACTACAAGATCATAGAGAACTACAGCCACTTAGCGACTTCCTATACTTTTTAGAGAGCAAGTTCATGGCATACGAAACTATGAAAAACACTAAAAAAGAACTTCCTACTCTACCGAAAAACATCCCTACAAAAACATTCAACAAGAATTTTCCAGTCAAGAAATATAATTTTGAGACGAAAACTTCATTTAATAAAACTTACTTCACAACATTTGGACAATGCCCTAATTGTAGCGGAAAGCATGTACTTATGCAATGTCCAAGGTTCATCGAAATGAACCCGATCCAACGAAACAACACGGTAACAAACCTACATGTATGTGCGAATTGTTTATATAGACATGGCAACAATAAATGCTCGTCTACAAAAACATGCAAAGAATGTAATATGAAGCACCATACTTTATTGCACAATAATACAAAGAAATATGTACCTAATAGAGCGACAAACAACTTTGATAAAAATAGCACACTTGAACAACCTTCAACTTCTACTCAAGCAAGCTCCAATCATATCTCTACAAAAGAGATAGAAATTTTACTACCGACTGCAAAACTTCAAGTCACATCAGCAAACGGCACCAAGATCACTCTCCGGGCTTTACTAGACCAAGGCTCGCAGGTGAATCTGATATCTGAAAAGGCTGCCCAAATGCTACGCTTGCCCAGGAAGAGACTGAACGCTACTATTTCTGGAGTTGGAACTGTATCCGGAGAATGCAAAGGACGCCTTCAAATTACGTGCAAATCTATTTACTCAGATTACTCATTTGAATTACAAGCTCTTATAATGAAGAAGCTAACTAACAACTTACCCGACTCGTCCTTTACAAAAGGAAACTGGCCTCACATCGAAAACTTAAAGCTCGCCGATCCAGATTTTAATACGTCGCAACCCATAGACTTACTTCTGGGGGCTGACGTTTACTCCGACGTCTTATTAGATGGAGTAATAAAAGGAGGCCAGCAGTCCCCTATAGCTCAACAGACGCAATTAGGGTGGATTTTGTGTGGCAAACTGAAAACTTTGAACTGTCACGTGACCTTGGTCGACCTCAATGAAATCACCAAATACTGGGAGAACGAAGACATTGTTCAGAACAATAAGGAAATGTCTAAGGATGACTACTGTGAACATCACTACTCGAATACAGTAACAGCGCGACGCCAGGACGGAAGATACATAGTAGAAATGCCTTTTTGTCCATTACGAGATGAAAATGGGCAATTCAAGATCAATAGCCGTGTCTCAATTTTTACAATTAGAGAAGAGGCTCGAGAAAAACAACAAACTTTCACTAATGTACCGAGAATTTATTAAAGAATACTCCGATCTCGGCCACATGAAACCGTCGCGTCAGATTTCACAACACTCACTTCAATATTACTTACCTCATCACGGCGTACTGCGAGAGCAATCTACTACTACAAAACTCAGAGTTGTGTTCAACGCTTCTCAAAAGATGTCAAATGGTTTTAGCCTAAACCAACTACAAGAAAAAGGCCCTAATCTACAAAAAGATATCCAAGAGCTTATTATAAAATGGAGATCGTACCAATATGCTTATACTGCAGATATCGAGAAAATGTACCGCTGCATAGAAATCGCGCCAGAACAGCAACAACTACAAAAGATTATTTGGCGAAACAGTCCTTCTGACCATCTACAAGAGTATCAACTTGTCACTGTCAGCTACGGTATGAAATGCGCGCCTTGGTTGGCCATGAGAACTCTCAAACAATTGGCCATGGACGATGGTGTCAAATATCCAGAAGCAGCTGTTATACTCAAAACCGAGTTCTATGTTTGATGACCTTGTGAGCGGACACAACTCGATATTAGAAGCTAATGACCTTCAACGGTCACTTATCAATTTACTACATGGGGCCGGCATGAACTTACGTAAATGGTCAGCTAACCATCCAGACTTACTACAAAACTTATCTGAGGATCAAATTTCAACATCCAATAACTTTGACTTCAAGGATGAAGAGACCATGAAAACTTTGGGCCTAAGATGGAGTCCGAAAACTGATACTTTCACTTTCAACTGGGACTTAAAGGAAAATCCATCAAAACTTACTAAGAGGGCCCTACTCTCTGAAATCTCGACGCTGTACGATCCCGCTTGGCTGGCTTTCACCGATCACTATTTACGGCAAAACTCATCTTCCAACGGGTGTGGAGTAGCAAAATCGGATGGGACGACGAACTACTACCTATTGACATTCAAAAGGACTGGCTGAAACTTAAAAGCGATCCCACTCTCTGTGAAGACTGGATCGAAGGGCAGTATTGGTGCAGCTTCAATCGCAGTACATCGCAGTAAACTTTCCAAAACGTACTTACATCACACTAACAGAAGACGACATCAAACTTTGTTTACAACTAAGACCCAACAACTTCATCTATTATAAAAGCTTACCTGTTTATAACTTAAACAATGAAAAGGCGCCCTGCGAAGCAACGCTGCTTAGTCATCATACAAATACAACGTGTGATGTCAAGGAGATTCCCTGCAACAATTTGTGGATCGCGTTACATACAACAAACAGCTGGCTGGCGATTTGTTGCGGCGCTTGCACTTTGCGCACCATATGCGACAATGAGCTGACGTCACGTACGATATCTAATTCCTGCATAGTAACTGTACCGCAAGGATGCGTTTTGCAATCTAAGGGATTATTTAATTTACTCACACAACGAGTACAATAGTAAGATAAAGATGGACCGCTACAACTTCAATGTTCCGGAATTCAACTCTACGATCAACAAGATTATTGATATATCTCATCATCGAATATCATGGAACATCTCACAAGTTATGACGAACGGAGAGCTGGAAGACATCGATAAAAAGATACACTCACTGAAAGAACATGAAGCTTTACCAGCATCCATCTCAAGTCATGACATACATCATTATGCCATCGGCTACATTCTTCTCGGCGCAGCTATTATATCTTTTACTGTATGGCTAATAAAGAAGCGCTATTATGGTTGCTGCCCGTGCAAAAAACGGACAGCTGAGTTGCCCATATACAATGAACTCAAACAAAGAGGGAAACATACTAGACAAGAACAGATGGCGCAAGGGTCAGCGAGCCAGCAGCCGCCGGCGCAGCGACCGCGGCCACTACGCGCAACAGCAACTGCTGCCAACGCCGATGACAACATTACATTTAATTTTGATACTTAATTATCTTTACTTTTGTATGGCATTTCTTATCTTGATAGTATTACTTTAACTTTTTATCGTTTTAACTTTTTACATATTTTATCTTACTTTTCGGGTTGCCAATATGTACGAGCAAGCAACGTACATTTTTTGCTTACTGTGCGACCTACTTCAAGGCGCACGGTTTTACGCTTGCAACATACATTTTTGCTTACGCTGTGCCCTACTTCCAAGCGCACGGTTTTACAAGTTAACTTTATAATTTTAATTAATATTATTAACGAGTACGTCAACAACTGTCTTCCTGCACACTACTCAAGAGAAAGAATTGCCTATTGAATATTACTGTGTACTTTTACATCAATACAATCTTACTTAAACTTCGGCAATCTTTCTCTTCGACGTGCTCATCATCCCAACCTACTACTTACTAACTACCACTAATCATCTCTTGTACTATGTCCGTGGTCTACTAAGCGGACTATACATTTACATTAAATTAGGTATTATTTTATGTCAAGACATATTAGTAATATTTTAGATAACGTAAATGCAGTGATAGGTTTCGCGTTGCACTCGCGGCAAGTTTTGCTTGATAAGCATTCCTTGCCTTGGTGACAGTAAAGACAATTTATGCATAAATTGAATTTTGAAACCGTCTTTCGTTTCACGTCTGACCTAGATGCGCGAAACAAAGTACAATAATGAAGTGGGTGATTTTTGTTAACTCGTGGATGGTATGGTTTGAATGATGACGAATGAATTAATTGGTTTGTAGAAGAGTGATGGTAAGATTTTCAGAAGGAAGTGTCTTCTGGTTGTTTGGAGGTTGGTAATTCTTCTTTACGGTTAAAAGCCTCTATAGGGCTGTAAATTTGAATTCAAGAAAGATCAAATTCTTCAAAATTTCCTCTTTGCTAATGTAACGTTTCTATTCCTACTCGCATAAGCGAAATAAAAGGTTCAAATTCATATAATTTTAGTTACAATTTGTATTTATACTATATACAATAGGTCGTGGGAACTAGAATTAATATTTAGTGTCCGAACTGTCTAAATAAATCAAAGCACTACTGCCCTTCTTTAATCCAGTTGCTGCAGTGTCAATGGTTCAAGGAAGGTAGGTAGCAGTCCGCGAACGGTCAAGATTGCGTCGGTAGGTCTACACTCTAGCACTAGGTGTAGAATCCCCAAATCGCGAATCACAATACACTTATTTTTATATTAAATGTTTATAAGTATTTGTAGATTTGCTTGAAATTGTAAGAGTTTGTTAATTGAAGTACTCGTGCCTCTTTTTTTAAAGGCTCCAGATCAGAGGCCCCCAAACTTTTTTGTGCCATTGACCCATTGCCATGTTTTTCGATTTTGGGTAGATCCCCTATTTATCTGATATTGATTGTCTACATTTTACTTCATAGATACTTTTATAGATATTGTATATTGGAAGATAGTGTAAGTTGAGTAAATATGTAGGTAATATTAGAGTATGTCGAGATTCATTATTGCGGAACTCCATTTTTTATTTCATGGACCCCCAAATATTTTTTCGTCGACGCAGACCCCTTGCTGGTTGTCATAGACGGCTAGGGGTCGGCCTAGACTATCTGTGTACCAATGTTTAGTATTCAAGTGAGATAGAGTTAAAGATAGCTAAAAAAATCGGGTGAGGCTGTGCCGGGGCACACGGCCGTTGGTTTTAACGTGAAACTTTTCGGCAGCGGCTTTGCGACGTTCCCGAAAAC
>JAYEAL010000652.1:0-56933 GCA_036419045.1 Scirpophaga incertulas
ATTTTCTTTCAAATGTATCTTGTAGTTTTGACATCATGTCTTTTGCCGTGCTACATTTCTTTACTATTTCTAGGTACTTATCATTAAGACAATTAACTATGATTGATCTAGCCTTTGCATCTTGTGCAGTACTTACTTTGGTTTCACTCTCTGTTCTTGTTTCAACACAAGCCAATACTTGCTTTTCTTCAAGCAATAGTTTCATACGAAATTTCCAGTTACTGAAGTTGTTATCTGGATTTAGTTTCGGCCACAATTCACGCTCACTCATTTTAATACTTAGTTATTATTTTACTTCTTATGTATGATGAACACTTCTATTCTCGATATTGCGCAGTGGAAGCGTTTGTTGGAGTTAATATTAAAACGCGTTTGTAGAAATCAACCATTTTGTTTTATTGCTTTTCACAGAGTAGTTAGTATACAGATTATTGACACAGACCAACATTAATGTAACAGAGGGTGTGATTTATACTTCAATATAACATTCACTAACAAAATTAAACATAGAATACGTACCACGGATGAATTACCTGTATAAACAAAAAGTTATAGATATCTATACGTACATAGAGATGAAGTCAGGGACCAAATAGGTAAAATGTTAAGTCAAGGTATCATTAGGCCCTCGGAATCAGCGTGGAGTTCACCTATTTGGATAGTGCCCAAAAAGGCTGACGCATCAGGCAAGACCAAGTGGCGACTTGTTGTAGATTTTCGGAAACTAAACGAAAAAACTTATGATGATAAGTACCCCATACCTAACATCAAAGTTAGGCAATTGCCAATGTTTTACAACTCTTGACCTTGCAAGTGGGTTTTATCAGGTCGAAATGGAACCAGAGGATATTCCAAAAACTGCTTTTAATGTAGAGAACGGCCATTATGAATTTCTCCGAATGCCGATGGGTTTGAAAAATTCACCCTCGACCTTCCAGAGAGTTATGGATAATGTCCTTAAGGATCTTCAAAACGTAGTTTGCTTAGTATATCTCGATGATATCATCGTTTTTAGTACATCACTCCAGGAGCACATAATAAACCTGGAGAAAGTATTTTTTAAATTGCGGGAATCAAATTTCAAGGTGCAGATGGACAAATCCGAATTTTTAAAATTAGAAACAGCATATCTTGGCCACTTAATTACAAAAGACGGTATCAAGCCCAACCCTGATAAAATATTGGCAATTCAAAAATATCCAATCCCGAAAACCCCGAAAGAAATTAAACAATTCCTTGGATTGATTGGTTACTACAGAAAATTCATTCCTGACTTTGCTCGTGTTACCAAACCTTTTACTCAATGTTTAAGAAAGGGTAGAAAATTAGTTCTTAACTCAGAATATATAAATTGCTTTGTGAAACAGTAATAAGTAGTTTGTAAAACAGTGTAAACAGTTCCTAACTAATGATCCTATATTACAGTACCCTGAATTCGATAAAGAGTTTATACTAACAACTGACGCCTCTAACGTCGCGCTAGGAGCAGTGGTGTTATCTCAAGGTACCATAGGCATGGATAAACCAGTTTGCTACGCATCCCGAACTCTTAATGAGAGTGAGATGAATTATAGTACTATTGAAAAGGAGCTCCTGGCTCGTATGGGCATCGAAATATTTTAGACCATATCTATTCGGACGTAAATTTAAAATTGTCACTGATCATAAACCTCTTCTGTGGGTTATGAATCTAAAGGAGCCAAATGCTCGTTTAACGAGATGGAAACTTAAGCTATCAGAATATGATTTTACTGTCATTTATAAAAAGGGTACTGCTAACACTAACGCTGACGCCTTGTCGCGTATTGAAATACACAATGAAGAATCTGAGTCCCTCATAGTCAATGCGTCTGAGCATCCACCCTCAGTAGGTAATTCTTCCACAGTATCAGCCCATACCAGTCAAGAAAATCCTATATTAGAAGTTCCAATAGTTGCAGAGCCATTAAATAAATTCCATCGTCAACTCCATATAACTGTGGTTGGAGATCTTAAAAAACGCCCTTTAGCATCGAAACCATTTGATACACGAATTGCAGTTCAAGTATCAATGCCAAATTTAGAAAGTGATGTAATTAATATAATAAAAGAATACGTTAACCCGAAAATTAAAACAGCCTTAATGATCGAACCACCCTTATCTATGTACGATGTAGTGCCTATAATTCAAAACAATTTCAAAAGTTCTTCTATGAACTTGGTATTAGCTAAAAGTGAAGTAGAAAATGTTAAGGACTATTATTATAAAACAACAGGAGATACTAAAAGGATATCACGAAGGAAAGACTAATCACAGAGGCATAAATGAATGTCATTTAGCTTTATCTCAACGTTATTACTGGCCGAAAATGAAAGATGATATAACTAAATTTATCAATGACTGTATCATATGTGGACAAGCTAAATATGATCGTAAACCAATTAAACCACAATTTAATATCGTACCACCTGCAACTAAACCTTTCTAATATAATCGATCTACAACGTTGGCGGTATTTAAATATGTTCAAGAAATCTTGAATATATTGGATAACAAAAAATATGCTATCGGGCTGCTACTAGACATGTCAAAAGCATACGACCGTGTTCAATATGATATACTGCTCAGTAAAGTTTATGCTGTAGGAATTAGAGGTAGGCAGGACGCACACAAATGGTTTAAGTCATATCTGAATGAAAGGGAACAGTATGTTGAAGTGGAATACCACAACCCCTCCAACAGCGAAATAAAAAATATTAGATCGGATTGTAAAATTCTTACTGCGTCTATCCCACAGGGCAGCGTGGTCGGATGTCTTCTTTTTCTCATATATATAAACGACCTACCTAAGATAATGGATGAATTTTGTGTGTTATTTGCTGATGATATGTCGGTCCTGCTTCCCTTCGAGAATAAATTAGAAACGAACGCAAGATTAAAATTGTTATTAGATTTACATGTTGTCTACAGAAACACAATTTAAAAATAAATTTCCAGAAAACTAAATTAATACAGTTCCATCCGTATCAAAAAAGCCCCTTAGATATTTGTTTTGAATATAACGGCATAAATATTGAGTTTGTAAAGGAAATAACATTGCTAGGGTTGGTGCTGGACACAAACATAAACTGGAAAGCACATGTTAATAAGCTACGGTCCAAGTTATCGAGCTTTTTATATGGGTTCTATGAATTAAAGAAAACGACAGATATTGAAACTGCACTGACTACCTACTATGCGTACGCCTACGCATGGCTTAGCTATGGAGTCATCTTATGGGGAAATAGTACTGATATGCGGGCGGTGTTTATTATGCAAAAGAGACTAATTCGTATCTTATTCAATATTGAACAGACGGATAGCTGCAGGCCATCGTTCAAAAAATATAATATTCTTACATTACCATGTATTTACATACTAGAGATCTGTAAATTTGCAAAAAAATACTCAGATTTGTATATCAAGCGTGGTGACGGCCCACGTGGACACTCCCTGCGCCATAAAGATAAACTTTGCATTCCCAATATTCGACTAAAAACACACTCGTCGAGCACATTTCCCATGTCAGTCAGACTATATAACAAATTACCGGCATTAATTAGAAATGAAAGCAATTACAACATCTTCACCAAAAAACTAAAAGATTTATTAATTGAAAAATGTTATTATTCTGTAAATGAATATTTAACAGAGCGATAAGTATAAAATAGGGAATTTACCTCAAATTAGGGATCATAAAAGTGGTAGAATAAAAATACATTAAAAATGTAAGTACAAATTAATTTCAATATTAAAACTTATTAATTTCAATATTAAAACTTATTTTAATCAAAATTTATTACATTAATTAAAATTTATTAAATATATATTTTGATAATAATTTATTAATATATAATTATATTAAAAAAAACAATAATAATTTTAATTTATTTATAATAATGATAATTAGAAAATAAATATTACATGATTTACTAAAATGAAAGCTATACTTGAATAGTCATAATAACGTAATATTAATGACATTTTTACAAAATTACTACTGTTAATAATATAACCCACTTTCCTCTTTTCTACATTTTTGCAGTGCCCTACAGGGTCCATAGATGTACCGCTAACTTACTTTTACTATCCAACTATGTAACCTATGGAGGCAATAAAATTTGATTTGATTTGATTTGACTTTCGAAATAGTACATATTGACTTACTTACAATACAAAATGAAAAATATCTGACGGTTGTAGACTCTTTTTCTAAATATGCTCAGGCATATCACCTCAAGGACGGTACAGCTGTTAGTATATTACAAGCTCTTCTAAAATTTTGCACACACCACGGATTACCGTTAACACTAATTTCAGATAATGGTACTGAGTTTACTAATCAGTTGTTTAACGAAGTTATTAATTTACACAAAATCAATCATCATCGTATATTACCACACTCTCCAAACGACAATGGTATAGTAGAAAGGTTCCATTCTACGTTGTTAGAACATCTTCGTATTCTTAAATTAAGCCATAAAAATGAAAACGTATCTACACTTGTCTTATACGCTATTTTAGGTTATAATAGTTCTGTTCATTCATTTACTAAATGTAGACCTTATGATATAATAACTGGACACTTGACGCGGGATCCTATTGATATAACTAGACACTTACTGCAACAATACATACAAAACCATAAAGATCAGATGAAAACCGTATATGAATTAATTAATGAAAATACTACTACTAACCGCATTAACATTATGAATAACATCAATGAAAATCGTGAGACAGAAGTGGAGTATCAACCACACCAAAGGGTATTCATAACTAACCCTCTAGCTAGCCGCCAAAAACTAGCCCCCAGGTACAGCCGTGACACCGTACTAGCCGACTTACCGATACAGAACCGATATATACGTCACGTAAACGTGGACCCGTCGCTAAAAACCGATCAAAAAGAATACCTAAAAGTGCCCAATTGTTGCAGGATGCTACTGGTCCTGACTGCTCCTTTAGTAGCGTCCCAGAAGACGAGCCAGGAGATAAAACTTGAAAGTCTAGAGGATGGCCCAGGACTTTTACCATTTCGCCTTGGCATGACTAGACTTATATCGCACTATCATACATTTATTCAATTCATAAATATTAAAGATATAGATGATAAGGTTAATTTACTACATGCCCAATTAAAAAAATACAAAGAGAGTTTAAATAATGATACTTATCCATTATTTGAACTCCAATTAGATTATCTTGTTACAAAAATTACGAAGGTTAAAAATCATTTAAATATTTTAAAACCGAATAGATTAAAAAGAGGTATTGTAGACGGGCTCGGGTCTGTAATAAAAAGCATTACTGGTAATTTAGATCACTCAGATGCCATCAGATACGATAATGCTATAAAAACTTTACAAAATAATAATGATCAAATTATTCTAGAACTCAATAATCACATGAGCATAAGTAAAGAATGGATGACGGAGCATACTAATATCATTACTAAATTAGTTGAAAATCAGATGAAAATTAATGATACTTTGCAAATTATCATGAACACTCATGCTCACGATACAAGTATCATAAAGCTAGCTAGATTTGCTCAGTATTTAACTATAATTACAGAAAATATAGACGATGTAGTAAACGAAATAGTAAGAATAGAAAATATGTTAGCATTTATTCACACATCTAGTGCACACCACTCTATGATTAGTATTGACACTCTAAGTAAAATGATAGATAGATTAGTTTCGATATATGGTCGGAATCAAATATTAGAATTAGAGCTTAGATATTATTATGAGCTAATAAAGCCTGGTTACTATTATTCAGATAACAACATAGTTATTCTTTTTAAATTGCCTATATTTATAGGGGACGATTATGATTTATACAAGCTATCAGTGGCTCCAAATAAGCTCAAGCAGGCCCTCATCCCTCCTTATCCCTTATTAGCAACTAACAGGAAAGGTTATGTGTACATAGAGGCTGAATGCCCGAAGTACAATAACTGGTATCTCTGTGAAGAAAAGATGGACCATCAACTCCAACATAAACCAGACTGCACGCCAAACCTAATACTTGAGCAACGCCTTGATGAAAACTGCGAATACACCTCGGTGAACCTGTCCAGGATCGCTATGGAACAGTTAGATGAGAAGCCTTACGTCATATCATTCCCGAACGCCACAAGAATACATACCTTATGTGGAAATGAAAGACTATACAATGGTTAGCGGTAGCTACCTGGTAACTATACCTAAAAGTTGCTTTCTGTACACAGACGAGTTTACTATCACTAATATCAACGACCAGGTCAAAGGGCGACCTCTAAAAATTATGAAATTATCTTTTGATACCAAAAAGCAATTGGATAGTACAACTCGTGTTAATTTGAAATCAATAGATTTGAGAGAACTACACAATGCTCAGAGCAAGATTATAACACAGCATCCGTTACACCTGGAACGAATACACGGAGAATACATATATCAAACAACTATTCCCTTATATACTATTTTATTACTAAGCATCCTGATAGCGGGATCTATCTTTCTGGTACGACGACACAAGATTCTTAAGTTGACTCAAGATGAAACAAAGGATGAAAACGGGACAGCTGAAGATAATAGACCTCGACCAGCAATATTCTCTCAACTTCGTTTTCAGAAATAATTGCTGATCTGAGGGGGGAGATGTCACATAACATTGCTATAGGTAAATTGCATATCACGCATTGACCTCATTACCAACGTCAAGAGCGAGTCGCCCTGCGGTGCCTACGTGACCAAAAGTGCTGACACCGTTTACTGGAAATTTCCATTTATTACTTTACTTAATTTGTGTTAGTTTTAAGGCTGTTTTGTATCCAACTTCGATCAGAGCTAGACCTAAGTTTAATTGTAATTTCTTTTATTAAATTCATAAAGTAATTTTGGTTCTTTTTGGGACTTCCGTCTGTGTTCTCTATAATTGGTGTCCTTAATTGTTTCTTATAAACACTGCAAACACTCTTAAATAAACACAATAATTTTAGATTGACCAAGCAGTCATACGCGTACACCAAGCCAAACGTCAATAATGCTCCACAGACTATCGAGCGCTATTCCGTTGCACGCCTTGTGTCTACGTACGCGCTGCTTGAGTTTTATTAAAACGTCACACCTCTTCCTTGACATAAGAAATTTTAAACAATAACATAAAAGAAATATTTTAATAATCAACTAGATTTCGATTCTGAATCTTCTGTATTTGTCATAGTGTTAGGTTGTTGAATTTGCCATTGACCTTCTACTTTTTTTAAATGAACAATATTACGTTAATACTCTTGACCAGTTTCATCATTTCTGACATTATAGTCATTTCCACGGGAGCTTACTACAGTGTGTGGAGTTGGATTAAATGTTGTTGTAAGCTTATTACTATTGATCATGTTTATCACGTATACTTTCCCTCCCTCTTCTATTTCATAATCACATGCTCTCCGTTTCCGGTCCTCATATATCTTTCCTTTTTCTTTCATTAATCTATCTCTATCTCTCGTTTCACAATCTAGTTCTACTTCCAGATATTGATGGTAGTTTGTCTCTAAATTTCCTGCAAAAAAAAAAGTTCACCTGGTGTTTTACCTGTCGTGCAATGAGGGGTACTGTTGTACATTGTAAGATAATCCAAAAGGTCTGATTGCCAATCCGTTTTCGTGCTTTGGCTTATCTGTAATCTTTTCAAAATATCTCGGTTTTGACGTTCGACCTCTCCATTCTCCTGCGGGGTATATGGTGTTGTACTAAGCAATTTGATACCTAATTCCAAACAAGAAGTCTTTGAAGTCATGACTAGTGAACTGTTTTCCGTTATCTGCGGTAATAGATAATGGAATGCCTAGCCTTGAGAACATTTCCTTCAAGACTTTTACTGTATCGTTGGTGGTTATTGATTTCATTATTTTTATTTCTTTATATCTACTATAATAGTCAATAACTACTAACAAATAATGCCCTGAGGGAAGAGGACCTAGAAAATCTATCGCAACATCTTGCCAAGCTTGTTCTGGTAAATCTCGTCTTTTTAAGGGTAACGGTGGGTTAACCGCAGAAACAGGTGTACACCCTCGGCAACTTCTAACTTTAGCCTCTGCGTCTTTGTCTATCTTAGGCCATCAGACCTTTGTGCGCAATCGCCCTTTCATTGCCACAATGCCTGGGTGACCTTCGTGAGCGGCGTCCAATACTTGTTGACGGAGGGTTTTTGGGATTACAATTTTATCACCCCTAAGCAAGATACCATCATGAGTCCGAAGCTCTGTTTGGAAAATGCGATAGTTATTAATGCAGGGGTCCCAAACATTTGTGTCCAAAGCTTCTTTAATTAACTGAATTTCATCATCTGACTCCGAAGCTTCAATTAAGGTCTGCATAGGAATCGCATGAGGTCTTATGTATTGAACCAGTTGATTAATGTGATATACCCGCGCACTTGATAGAAGTACTGATCTAGTTTTAGACAACTCTATCAAATTGCAAAACACTAGGTGTAATAGTCCGTTTACTTATGAGGAACTTCCAGAAAATTTCTCATTTCAGAGCATTTCACCAGTAATTATTGAATTGCTAGATCATTCAAATATGAACATACCTGTACCTAATGATACAGAAATAGTTCCCACAACATCATCAGATGCAATCAATCTCTTATTCTCGTCCATTGATGAAAGAAGACTGCCGTTTGTAAACGAAAAACTAAATAATAATAAAGACCAAACCGAAATAGTTACAGATTTCAATAATGAAAAAAATCCTAAAGTTATTGAAGAAGATAATAATGAACCACTATTAGCGGATATAAATTATGAAAATAGTACAAATGCTATTGATGATAAGAATTCAAGTAAAATTTTTTCCAGTATTAGTGAAGAAAGTCGCCCAATTATTGATGAAGAACATGTCGAAGCTACTGTAAACGTTATAAATTCCACCAATGAAAATAATTGTATCAACACTGAAGACCCTGATTATATACCCGAAATCAACGATAATGATTCTGATAAGCCGTCGTCATCATACAATGGCAGACCTAAAAAAGGACGCAAGAGAAAATTTGTTGAACAGAACAGCAGAATAGGAAAAAAGAAAGCAAATAACAACGAGGATTACTTTAGTGCGAAAGGAAAAAAGGTTTGTGCGAAGGAGTTCAACTGTAGTGATTGTAGATGTCCTTTGAAGTGTACAGAAAAATTATCTGTAGATCAACGTAAAAAGGAGTTTGAAAAATTCTGGAGTTCTGGTTCTTATGAAGCTAGATGCGCGATATTACAGGGTAGTGTTACTGAAGTTAAAAAAAAATTGATCTTATTCTATACATTCCAAGCAAGTTTTAGTAGAAAATACAAAATTTGTAATACTCCAGTCTGTAAAAAAGCTTTTTAATTACTTTTGGCATTAGTCAATCAAGAATTGATGTGTAGCCCTTAACAAATTTAGAGAGCAGGCGCCTATTGATGATAAAAGGGGTGTTAAATCTGGAGGCAGGAATGCTATCGATAAGGAACAATTGCTGCAAATAAAGCAATTTATAGAAAGTTTACCAAAGTATTCTTCTCATTACTGTAGAGATAGCACATCAGCTACATTTTTGGCTCCAAATTTGAATTTGTCCATTATTTATGATCTTTATAAAGAAAAATATGAGAACCATGTAAGTTTTTTTAGATTCAGGCTTTCTTTCTACAAAGACTTTTATCTTATTTAAGAAGCCACAAAAAGATACGTGCTTACGTTGTGACTTGTATAAAGCAAATAAAATCATTGCCATTGGTGAACAATTATCTTCATTAGAAACAGAACATAAAGCTCATTTAGATCATACCTACAAATTAAGAGAACAAATGAAAAAGGACTTGGCTGCTGCTAAAATCAGTGATTCAATAGAAACGCTGACTTTTGACTCAGAAAAGACGCACTGTTTACCGCGATTGCCGACAAGTGTAGTTTACTATAAACGCCAACTAAACCTTCACAACTTAGGCATACATTGCGGATCTGATGGAAAGGGATATTTTTACATCTGGCTAGAGCACGAAGCAGGACGTGGCACCCAAGAGGTAGGATCTTGTTTAAAAAAAATTGTTTGCGCGCATTTGAAACCTGAGGTAACGCACCTGATACTTTGGGCTGATTCATGTGGCGGACAAAATAGAAGCATCAAAATGATGCTGATGCTTTTACATATTTTATATAGCCATGCAACACTACATAAAATAACTGTTAGATTCCTTCAGCCGGGACATACTTATCTTCCGAATGACTCGGAATTCGGAGACGTAGAATGTGCTTTAAAATCACAGATACGTTTATATACTGTAGATGATTATATCTCTGTTATGCAGAATTGCCGCCGCAAGAACAAGTTTGTAGTCACTAGGCTTCAAAAAGATGATTTTAATTCGGTAACACCTTTACAAAATATCATTACAAATAGAAAATGTGATGAAAATAAACAAAAGATATCATGGCTCTCCACCTTTGAAATAGAATTACGCCGTGATGCACCTTTAAAACTGTTTATGAAAACTAAACTTGAGGAAGAACCTCAGGTTATTGATATTTCAAAAGGTGGAAAAGGTCGGAAACAGAATCCCAATTTCGCTGTAGACCTTCCTGTTCTATATCCGACAGGTCGTGAACTATCTAGTGCAAAAATTCAAGACCTGAAAGAATTGTTAAAGCTCATTCCAACAGATGCAAAAAGCTTTTATAGTTTCTTGAAGAATGCTGCTTCGAGCGATTTTATTGATGATACTGAAGGCTTAGGTAATTTTGTTGACTTTGATATAGAAGAAAATTGTATTGAAGATTAAATACTTTATTATTTACTAAGGTAATATGGTAGCCTTTACTGTTCCTTAGTTATAGTAGTTATTAGTACGAGCGATGATTATAGAAGATTAAATCAATGTGATTTTAAAATAAGACTGAATAAGCGTCATGTATAGATTATGTTCGAAGTAAGTAGATGTCATTTTAATATAACATTGTTCTGGAAAAACTTTTTACTGTAAGTTACCTACTAGATAATTTATCATAATATAAATACCTACATAATAATTACTAAAGATCTCAAAAACCAAAAGCTCTTATATACGTAACTACGAAACCCTTGTTTAAATGTTATTTTGGTATTATTCATATTAATAAAAGCTTAACTCAATATCTTAAGAGTTTTACTTAAAACAATTTGCCAAACTATATAAGTGATAAAATTCATTTATGAATATTCATTTATGTTCCTCAACATGCATTCATTGTCATTTAATCCCGGTACTGGAATTTAGCAAAACAGTGTCATGCTCCTTAATTTGATGTCTCGAATATTAAAATGTGTTTCATATTTTGCAATATGCAATTACCTCTTTTTTTTTTAAGAATATAATACTTGTTGTCTTTTTCTAATAGTAATCTATTTCTAATCCATAATTCTTTTTATTAAACAAAGAAAAGTATAGAAGACACATATTTTTTCAAGCAAACTTTATAATAATTGGTTTACATCTTAGGACGCCATTTTCTCGAAACCATGTTTATGAGGGTTAACATATTATTGCTTATCAGCATCCATATATACCATGCAACTAAACCGTATCTTATAATTATACCAGTCCTAAAGACTGTTAATGTTTCAGACTCTTTACTAATTGAGAGAGACTCTAAACAATGGTTTACTACAGCTAAACGTAGTAAAGACCATGCGAGATACTATCTGGAACAAAAGAGGTTCAGCAGTAAATACACTTTAGATACTGTGAAGTATTGGAAGTGAAAGCCCAAGCGAATAAACTGGCGAGACGATTCACCACTATATTAGCACAGGTGAACGGTCTCCAAAGGATCAGCAGGTAAAGAAACACTACTAAGTTTTACCTTGGAAATGTACAAGGGATGATCTTTAGATAATCATCACTCTGTCTACAAACAGTAACAAAACTCGCTACATTAAGAGGGTGTTATATTAAATTAGTTTAAACGAATAAACACACTACACTGAACCTAGGGGTACTTAGGTCTAGGAGTCACTTATGACTACGGGTTACTTAGGACTAGGGGTTACTTAGAACTAGGGGTTACTTAGGACTAGGGGTTCATTAGGATAGTTAGGACTAGGACTTCATTATATACCTCATTATCATCTTCTATATTACAATGTATCTTATTATTTTCTGTTTCTTCATTTTTACTATTGTTATATATGTATTGATTTTCATCAAACTTAATATCTCTTGCTGTTATCTTGATTTGAATTCATCAGTTATCATCGTGAAGGACGTGAATTTTGTACAAGAAAATCCGTCATCGTGTTCGCGTGAGTCGGTGCCATTTTATATTTCTATCTCCTTCAGACTTTAAGTAGATAATATCAGTGTTTCACTCACTTGTTACGTTTTTAGTGAATTGTACAATTTAAGTTTGTCAGTTGTGCATACATTTTGTCTTGCTTGATATTCCCATTGTTATTCGATTAAATTCAGTCTCAATTGTTTACACAGAACGATACGACGCATTCTTTACAATCGTTTCACCCAGTTTTTAATATAATTCTCAGCTATCAATCAACTTGATTGATATTGTTATAAGTTGTTGCCTGTAAGACATAGGTGTCATTTTTAGACTGTTATCTAATTTAAAGTTAAGTTTAGTTAATAGTTATTATCAACATCATACGGGTTTATTAGTTATAATTTGAATTGTGAACATGAGTGACAAACAGTTCATACAGATTAAATCTGTATTCTCAGCCAAGTTTCGCATGTTGAGCGACTTTTTCAGTACAGTCAAACATACAAAATCTAAATTGACTGCCTCAGTTTCTCACAAACATTTCTCCCAATATTACCCCAAGCTAGTGGAGGCCTATGAAGGTCTTCTGCAACATAGGGACAAGTTCAGTTCTGAGGAGCAAATTGAAGAATTTGCTGAATATGAGCGAAAGTTCAGTGAAGCAAACATAATGCTTGCTCAGATTGAGGAATATATAGACTCAAATATAAGTTCAGAGCCGATAGCAAAACCAAGTAAAGATGATCAGGTGAGGGTTCAACTCCCTTCTATTCAGCTTCCACATTTTAGTGGCAATAACCTTGAGTGGTTGTCATTCCGTGACCTATTTCAATCTTTAGTAGATGGGCGACCTAATCTATCAGATTCAGAAAAACATTATTACTTACGCATGTCGCTAAATGATGAAGCATTGTCAATCATCAGTCATTTGCCCATGGATTCAGATAATTATCAGGGTGCTTGGGAATTGTTGAGAAACAGATATGACAATTCTCGAGCCCTTACTGACTCTTACTTAGAAAGAATTATGTGTTTGCCGAATATCAGTTCAACTACATCGTTGAGAAGAGATTTTTATGATCCACTGCGTGAGAGTGTTCAGGCTTTAGGAAAATTAAATATGCCAATTATAGAGTGGTCATACCTGCTAGTTTTTATAATTTTAAAGAAATTGCCCTTCAGAATCCGTCAACTCTTTGAAGAGAGGTATGGGATGGATAGTAATAAACTTCCCACTTTCAGTCAGCTATTGGATTTGTTAGATGAACAAGCACGCTTGCAATTATCAGTACCAACATCAGCTTCAGCCAGAGCCAATCAGCAACAGCCCACTGCAAGGGGGAGGTTGACATCACCGCCACGTCAAAGAGTTGTTACCACATCAGTACCGCATTCAACAGGAGCTATCAGGAAATACCAGGTGAAGTGCACTTATTGTAATAATTCAGACCATACCTTGTATAGGTGCAGAGAATTTCAGAACCTCCACCCATATAATAGACAAGTATGGGCATGTAAGGAAATGTTGTGTCTTTTATGCCTTCGTCAGCACCAAGGCAGAGATTGTGCTCAAACATGTTGGTGCAAACATTGTGAATCTAGTCAACATAATAGTTTCATTCAACATAGTACGAGCTTTATTATATAGAGTTCTATTTAATCTCTCAGATACTCCGTTTTGCTGTGGGGAGTAAGGACGAGTATATTCTATAATGATTCCTGTATTCTGGCAGAATGATTTAAAATTTTGCGATGAAAATTCACCACCATTATCGCATCTTATTCTTTTTACTGTTACTTGCTTTTGTGTCTCAATTTCTTTTATATAGTTTCTTAAATTTATTTCTGCCTCAGATTTATTTTTAAGTAAATACACTTTTACCAAATGTGAAAAATCATCTGTTATGGTTTGGAAATATTGTGTACCATTTCTGCTTATAGGTGTCACTGGTCCGGCTAAATCTGTGTATATCAAGTCACCAATAGCTTTACTTTTAGACTTCATCACTGGTCTGAATGGTAATCGAGTCGCTTTATTTATCATGCATGGCTGACATGTCTCATTTGATGTTTTTAGTTTTAATATATTTAGGCTATGTCTGTTAACGTGACCTAGTCTTCTATGCCATATGTTATCATCTTTAGATGTAGTATAAGCTTCCTCATTTTTAAGTTTTGCTTCTAATATAAATAGGCCATTATGTTGTTCACATGTCAAAAACTTATTTCCATTATATATTCTTACACCATACTTATTAAATATTACTTTACCATTCATATTTATGATTTTTCTTACTGATAGTATATTTTTAAATAGTCCCGACACTATTAATGCATTTATATTTATAACACTGTTTTGTGACTTTATTGTTATTATTCCTCTCTTTTTAGATTTAAGTGTATTTCCATTCGCTATTTTTATATTTATTTCTTCTTTCAAATATTCTATATTTCGCATAAATTTCTCCAATTCAGGTACAACTAAATTTTCTCATGCTCCCGAGTCAACAATAAATTTTATATATTTTCTTCTTGCTCTATGTTATTACAATATATGCTATCTGTATTCATTGCTATAAAATTATATTTGTATTCCTCTGATGTTTCAATATAATTTGCTTTTGCTGATGGTCGTTGTTTATTGTTATGATAGCCCCTTGATCGACCACGATTAAAACTTCCTCTTCTAAAATTTCTCTGCTGATCTCTTACATTAGTAGTACACTCATATGCCATATGACCAATTTTCTTACACTTGTAGCATGTAACAAAAGCAACTTCAGTTTTTGGTAAAGGTTTATCATTTTGCAATTTTAATTCACCATCGAGTAATCTTGATTTTACAAAATCCAAAGTCAGCTCACCCTGCATTGTTTCTATAGCTGTTATTGTTTGATTAAATTTATTATCCAGTCCAATCATTAGGTAACATATTTTGTCTGTTATATCTATTTTCTGGTCAAGGCATTCTAATTCTCTAATAATATTATCATATCGGTGGAAATGGTCTTCTAATTTTTCGTTTTCTAAAATTTTTATTGTTAACAATTTTCGGCGTAAATGAAGTTTAGTTATCACACTATTTCTCATAATTTAGATTTCAACGCCTCAATAATTTCTTTTTCGGCGTTTGGCAATCTTTTATATAATTTAAGTGTTTTGTGTCACTTATACATTGAACTATTAATGATTTTGCTTTAGCATCTTTTATTAAAACTAGCTTTCTGCCCGCGCTTCGCCCGCGTGGATTTCGGGATTGGGTGTATAGAGGGTTAAGGGTCATAGCTTTTGCCCACGGCTACATATACGCGGAAGTCGTTTTATGGTGCGAAGATTTTATCGCGCTTCCCGTGAGACTATCCGTTTTTCCGAGATAAAAAATGCCGCAAAACTCCTCAAGAATCACTCTATCTATTGATGAAAACCGCATAAAAATCTGTGCAGTAGTTTTTGAGCGAAGCCTTTATTGCGCATCCCGTGGGATCTGTCGATTTTTCCGGGATAAAAAGTAGCCTATGTTACTCGGGGAGAATGTAAGCTTTCCAAAGGTGAAAGAATTTTTGAAATCGGTCCAGTAGTTTAAGCGTGAAGAGGTAACAAACAAACAAACAAACAAATAAACAAACAAACAAACAAAACACTTTCGCATTTATAATATTAGTTGGGATTGTGCTTTTTCTTCTTGTTTGATGTCCGCCATTTTATGTCAAACTCCAAAGTTTGTTTGAGTTGTCGTTCATCCAATAGACATTTAACTCTAAATAACCAATTGCTAAAATTGTCTGTTTTTAATTTTGGAAATTCGTTGTAACTTGTTGATGCCATTTTCGTTTCTTATTTTTAAACTTTCAATGCGTTCAATCACTGAACTTTCTCGCAAAGATAACCTCAATACAACTTTTTGATGATCACTCATATATTTCGTTTTGCAGATCCATCTGGGCCCATAACCTTTTACTATATTGAATTTTGTTATGTTTTATAGATTTATTAAATGATTACACTTCTTCATTTAATTGGATTTTTATTATTTCTTATTACATTTTCCTTTTGCACACATACCGAACGGCAAAGACAGACAGCGAGAGAGAGCCACAGACTATGCACTCTGCATAGATAATATTAATACAGTACTTTTCTAATAAACATGACCTAATGTCCGGTGAAGTTTTTCTTTTACAGTCATATTTTTACTCACATTTACTTTTAACATTTCATTATTAATATAACTTTTCATTTCATATAATCTTGCATTTTTAACTGCTATGGCTATAATTCTTCCATATTCATTGTATATTTTTGATAAACTGCCTCTTGAAATAATTGAGTTGCTATCAGTAATTTTAGAATAACTTAATAAATTTGCCTTCATATCTTTAACATAGAAAACATTTTTTATAGCAACTTCAGATTTTTGTCCATATACCAAGAAATATGTTTTAATATTGCCTACTTTTGTAGCTTCTAATATTCTGCCATCTCCAATTTTCACTTTAACTGATTTTTTTAATGTCTCATATGCTTCGAAGTACTCAGCTGAGTAAATAATGTGATCTGTACAACCGCTATCAAGCAACCAGTCAATTTGACCCTTTATTGTTTTTGTTTTCTCATTCAAGGTAGTATCGTGGACAATTGCTGTGTGAAAACTATTTCCCTTTCACTTAATATTATTATTCGGTTGATACTTTCCTCTTCTTTGATTAAAATTTCTGGAGTTATGATATCCACGACTTCTATTAGTATATCCAAAACCTCTGCTTTTTTGTACATAGCCAGTATTAAAGCGACAATCTCTTTGAAGGTGGCCAGGTTTACCACACTTAAAACAATTAAATGTATAATTTTGTGACAATTTTTTAGACTCTGCTCGAAAAACATTTGCAGTGTCATTTGATGTCTCATTACATTTTTCTTCAACACTTTTTAATTTAATTTTGCTTTTACGATAATCAACTGTCCTCTCTTTTTCAGGTAGCACATCTATCAAGTGGCCTATGTGACTGTAGTTCTGTGGCAATGATTTCAACATATAATTAAGCTTTTCTTGCTCTGTAATGAGAGCTCCTGCCTGCTTCAATTCATTTATAGCTTTTTCGAAATCATCAAAAAATAGAGTCACTTGTGCATAGTTTTGTTATTTTATATTTTCTAGGTTATGTCGGCACACAATTTGCAAAGCCGTCGATTTTTTCAAATACATTTCTTCAAACTTTTGTAATATTTTGTAAGCTGAATCCAAATCACTAATGTATTCCAACTGTTTATTACTAATTGCGCTGTATATATAATTATTCGCTTAAATATCGCGATCATCCCATTTTTCATCATCATCACTTGTTTTAGCACGCATGACCACATCTTTACACTTTTTAAATTGCAAAAATTTCAGTATCCGGACTCTCCAATTACAATAGTCCGCTCCATCAAAGATTGGAATATTAATATCATTACCTCTCGCCGCCATTACGTAGTGCACGTTTCAACGTGTATTAATCCAATTTTCCAAAGATAAGAACTTGCTCTTTTTTTTAAACCACGAGATGCTACCATCTTAATATGTGGCAAGCAGTGCAATGAGTAATTCAGCTTACTTTAATCAACATTTATTGTACACACAACAGTTACATTTTATATTATATTAATACTTAGCAGATCTTACTCGAGCCAAATTCAAATTCAAATTCTTTATTTCTTAAGCCTTATATTTAATTGTACATACAAATTTTCTGAGATCCTCCCAGTAAGCTTCAGTAGAAGCCTGTGGTAGGGAGTCTCAGATATTTCTGGTGATTTTGTTCAAGTGTGGGTATTGCACACTACCCATTTTATTAATGCATGCAATAGTAGTTGTGTTATCTATACCTAATAAAATATTGCAATGGCTATATGGTTTTGCGTAACATTTTAATCCAAAAAATGCTGCTATCAGTTCTAACTGGTTTATATGAAGGTGTTGTTCTGAGTGAGACCACATACCACCACTACTTTTACCATTGCAGTGTGTTCCCCAACCAGTCAGTGATGCATCAGAAAATATTTCCAACTGAAATTGTATTTAAATATTTGTATTTAAGTACATAATAGCATCATAATTGTCAGCATAGTGTGTCAACGCTAGATATTTCTTTCTTTCCATTGCTTTAGTGTGCATGAGGCCATAAGGTACAGCAGGGCTAGCAGCTACTGAAGTACCAAGCAATTTTGCAAAGTTCCTTATTCTACAGCTCTTCAAGGATAGAAATTTTGTTACTAAAGATTTTATACTGTCTCTCTTTTCCTGTGGTAATTCAAGTGACATTTTTTGTGAATTTATGATAAAGCGAAGAAACTTGCAAGATTTATTAGGTATTAGTGTGCTTTTTTCATGGTTTACAATAAGGCCCAAGCATTTAAAAATGGAGAGAGTTGCATCCCTATTTCTTATGCATTCCTTATAAGTTTGCCCAATGCAAAGATAGTCATCGAGATATGTTGTTGATAAAAACCCTTGTTTTCTGAGTGTACCAATCACTGGTTTCAGTAGTTTTGTGAAGACACTAGGTGCAGTACAAAGACCATATGGTAATGCTGTGAATTGATAAAGATTGCCATCAAATTCGAAACGAAGGTATTTTCTGTGTTCTGGGACAACTGAGATGAGAAAATAAGATTCTTTGAGATCTATGGAGCACAAAAAATAGTCTTTATTTACAAGCTTTACTGCCGTTCTAATATCTTCTATCTTGAAGTGATCTATTTTGATGAAGGTATTCAGAGATTTTAAGTTAAGGATAAATCTAAATTTGCCATTGGGTTTGCTTGTTGTGGTGTAAGTTGGCTTAGCTAGATTTGCTTTTGGTGTTGACTTTTTTATTTGGGCTGAAGACTTCTTCAGTTCTAGGCTATTTTTAATTTTTGATGCCAGGTCAGCCCCATATAGGTGTTCATCACGTTTTACTTTTTCAGTAATGTTCAAAAGTTCAAGTAGTTCAATTTGGTATTGAACTACTTAAGTATAATATTTAGTAAGTATTGATATTTGTATTGATATTTGGTTATATAAGTATAAGTAATAATCTATATATATAAAAATGAATTGCTGTTCGTTAGTCTCGCTAAAACTCGAGAACGGCTGGGCCGATTGAGCTGATTTTGGTTTTAAAAATGTTTGTCGTAGTCCAGGGTAGGTCTAAACGGTGAGCAAATAAGGAAAAATTGCGAGTAAGATAGAGTAAGACGACAATTTCATTTTCCCATATAAAAGTTGATCACTTACTTTCTGTCAAACATTTGACGGTATTTGTACTCTCAGTTCCACTCGAATTGAAGAACGCATTAAAACAAGACTTTTGAATCGACAACATAATATCAACTTTGCTTATAATATCGTGTATTTAAATTTTAAAATATAAAATAATTAATGTGTTGACATATTTGATGGGTGCCAACCTATTGTCTATGGTAAAATGTCACTTGAAATGTAAACGCCTCTTTGCTGTGCACCTACACTATAATTCTTTAATATTCCAAAAATCTAAAAGCAACAAATTCCAATAAAATTAAAAAAGTATTGTGTCGTGTGTTTGTGACTTACTAAATATGCCTCCAATAATTAGGCGGTACGAAGTTCACCGGGTCGTCCAGTGCGTCTGGCCTTTGCGATGACCATAAATAAATCGCAAGGACAGTCGTTAGAAGTTTGTGGAATCAACTTGGAGTTTCCCTGTTTCGCGCATGGACAATTATACGTCGCGTGTTCGCGCGTCGGAAAACCGTCTTCTTTGTTTATTTACGCACCACAAAACAAAACAAAAAATAGTTTTATGAGAAAGCTTTAAATTAATTAACAGACTGTATTTTAACAGTGTGTGTCTGTGAATATCAAATTTAAACCTTATAAATAGCCAGTATTTCAGGAAAACTCTGTTTTGTAAGTAAGCAACATGATGTATCGAAAATAATATATAATATAATAATTCATGCTTTATTCAATAAATGCTTTTTTATTAAATACGGATTCGATTTGTTTGTTTTAAAATCATTTTATACTACACTTTTATACAAAGATTAGGTCTTTTATTTATCGATGAGGCAGTACGAAGTCTGCCGGGTCAGCTAGTATTAGTATAATAATATTTGGTTTGGATTTCTGGTAAACGTGTGACTGGATGATGAGGCTGCAAAGGCCATGAAGAATATTCCTGCATTAAGAATGGAGGACCCTCCCACCACAAACTGTAGATGCTGTGGATCTATACCCCTAGACGCCAAATCAGCGGAATTTTGTTCTGTTGGTACATGTCTCCAATCGAAACCTTGAGTGATCTCATTTATTAAGTTCACTTTGTTGCGAACAAAAACTTGCATGTTTTGTGGTTGAGTCCTTAACCATCCCAGAACTACCATCGAATCCGTCCAAATAACCTTGAGACTGAACTCGCAAGACAGTGATTGTAAAACCTTTGCTCAAAGCTGAGATCCAAGTAAAGCACCGCAAAGCTCTAATCGGTGATCCTTTGATGAGTGCTACTCTCGTTTTTGCGCACAACACTTTAACAGAGACCTGATTATCGTCCCCAATAGCGCGCACGTAAACACATGCACCATAAGCCATTTGTGAAGTATCTACAAAACAATGAACCTCGACACATTTGATATTATTAATTCTGTGCATAATAAATCTAGGTATTTTGATGAATGCCAAATAATGTAAATTATTTGCAAACTGTACCCATCTTTTCTGAAATGGTTCAGTAACTGATTCGTCCCAGTCTACTTTAGCACTCCACAAATCTTGTTACAAAATCTTTGCTTTTGGTCCACTAATGTTAACAAATGCGGCACTTTTAGCTCTTGTGCTACACTATGCACGATGAAATATTGTTGCAATCTTTCTTCCCAACTGGAAAATTGTTCCACATTTTCACGAAATTCTTCGAATTTCGAGGACATGACAAAGTTAACCGCACTTCACAACGTGACGCCGACAACCGACAAAAGACAGACTTGTACTTGACTGCGTTATTTACCACGCGTAGACTCGGCAACCGGCTTGTCGCCAAATTATGTTATGTTTGTATACACAATAATAAAAGTACTTAAAGACTTTAACGATATTTATTATCAACAAACTTCTAATACACTTGCATAGATCAATATAGTTACACTTGTCAGCGCATGACCATCGACAACAACAAGAGAGAGCAACTACAGATTACACAACAGTTGCTCGCGAGTATATATTATTTGTAAGATCTTTGTAACCATATTCTGGCAAATAAAATGATTTATTATTATTATTCTTGGTTTGTAGAATTTGTACATGCGTTACATCGTCACATACCACTAGGAATGCAGCGTAAGACGCGGCTCCAATAAACGAGGTCGCCGCCAATTGCACGAGGCGTCGACTCAGCAGTTTGTGACGCAAATACGATGTGTAATTTTAAATTAGATATTAAGACAAATGGATTATTGTATCAATCGCTGAGCAATAAACATATTTAATTGTAGTACCTTAGATTAAATTAATTAATACGAAAAATTGGTTTTTTTTGGAAGTTCTGGCTGTAGCTTTCGTTAGGTAGGATACTCGGGAAGTATCGCGACGCGATCAAGATATCCGGTTTTTGGCTCCGCATAGCCAGTGTCGGTCTCCGAGTATCCAGAACCTGGAAGAACTATGATCCAGATGTATCCAGACATAGATATCGCAGAGAAGCCAATTATGTGCACATGTAAGTACTTTAGAATCCATCTAGAGTTGCTTTCCTTTTCTCTAAGATTTATTCCTTTTTTCTAAGTCCTTTAATTTTCCAAGATTTTCCATCCACAACACAAGGCAATCACGGACCCCTAGGTTAGTTAATATCAATACACAGTTAGAATTAGATTCAAATAGAAGTTTAGATTTAAATTCAAGTGTTAGTAGCAATAGCGATATTTTAGAAATGGCAAACTTGATAGGTCCAGCAGCCAGTTTGAGTAACTCGAATGGAGTTCCAGAAAAACTGGCAGGGTATTTTTTTTTGTATGTATTTCAGATTTCCTAAGGCATAGACCAAAGGCTTTTACTTTCAATACATGGACTTTTATTCTTTTTTATTTATTTTCTAGTCCTTATTCGGATTCGTGGGGTAGAGGACCGCGGGTTTTAGGTTCGGCAGTCCTGCCACGTTTATTCTAAGGCATGCATAGTTATTTTCCACCACCATAGTTATTAAGACATTAGGTTTCTTTATTTAACCCTTAATTACTCACGTGGGGTATATTTAACCCCACAGCGTATTTGAAGCGTCGTATTTCCACCATTTTTAAAGCTAACTTCATGGCGTTCTTATTAGCTGCCTAAATACCTCCCCCCGCCGTGAATCAGTTGCGAGCGCCGCTCCGTGTCGTGTGGTTGTGTCTGGAGATCGCGTCTGGGGTATATATCGCCCCACGCGAGTATTACTGCAACTTTTTTGGATGAGTGAGTATTATTATTTTTATTTTTTTAATCAGCAGTACAGATGCGAAATGGTTTGTTTTTTTACTTATTGCTGTTTTCTGATTTCTTTTTTAGGTTAGAACACCTAAAATGACAAGTAGGTTTCTATCTGACTATCAGATTTCTGAGCGTCTATTAGAAGACGACGAAGGAAGCATCATAGATAGTACCGATGAAGATGAGGGAGATGCTGAAGTAATACAAAGTGACCACAACTCAGAATCTAATGAAAGTGGTAATGAAACAGACTCAGAATGGAGTGATGACGATAATAGATAGAAATAGTCATTTCACTGGTACATCTACCACCTTACTTTCTGCACCATCTAAAGGTTGGCTGTTAGAGAATGCCTCAGGCATTAAGTCCGCCACTGTACACATTGTACATGAAGTATAAAATAAATAAATAATGAACCACTGAGTAAACGCAGGAGTGTCGCAAGTGATGATTCTGATAGCTTTTATTTATCAAGAAATAAATGTATAAAGTGGGCAAAAGAGCCACCGCGTACCAACGTTCGTGTTCGTAGGCACAATATTATGCGGGAAACACCAGGGCCTAAGGCAACAGCCAAGGAGATACAAACAAAGTCAGAAGCATTCTTTTGTATGTTTTCAAATGATGCTATCAATTTAGTACTGCAACATACCAACAATTGTATAAAATCAATACAAGACAAGTATGAACGTGATTGCAAATTACTAGAATATGAAGAACTTTTGGCTTACCTAGGTCTGCTATACATGTCTGGTGTGTTGCGTTCATCGCACTTGAACTTCAAAGATCTGTGGGCTACCAATGGAACAGGCATCGAGTTTTTTTCAAAACACAATGTCATACAACAGATTTCTTTTTATTGCAAGATGTATTCGTTTTTGATGACAAAAATACCAGATCTGAAAGACAAAAGACAGACAAACTAGCAGCAGTCAGAGAGTTCACTGATTTGATAAACAATAATTTCATCAATAATTACTCTGCGTCTGAAAATGTCACCCTAGATGAACAATTACCTGCCTTTCGAGGAAGATTTTCTGGTGTTGTTTATATGCCCAACAAACCCACGAAGTATGGCATAAAGCATTATGCACTCGTAGACTCTGCAACATTTTACTTATTGAAACTCGACATTTATGCTGGAGTACAGCCTGAGCGTCCGTATCGAATGCCTAATGATACAGTAAGTTTGGTAAAGCGCATGACAGAACCCATCTGGGGTACTGGTCGAAACGTTACGATGGACAACTGGTTACTAGCGTTCCAGTTGCAAATACGCTGCTCAAAGATCACCAGCTTACTATGGTTGGAACTATTCGAAAGAATAAGCCAGAAATTCCACCTTGCTTCCAGCCCAAACGAACACGAGTTGAGCATTCCAGTTTATTTGGTTTCCAAGAAGATGTAACACTTTGCTCTTACGTCCCAAAAAAATCTAAAGCTGTACTGCTGATTTCGTCAATGCATCATGACAATAAAATAGTCGAAAGTGATAAGAAGAAGCCTGAAATTATTTTGTACTACAATACCACGAAAGGTGGTGTAGATACCAACGACCAAATGTGTGCTAACTATAACGTCGGCAGACGTACAAAGAGATGGCCTATGGTTATATTTTATCATCTTCTCAACGTTGCTGGTATCAATGCATATGTCATTTATAAAAGTAAAATAGACCACGGAATATCAAGAAGAGAGTTTTTAAAGCATCTTGCAGTTGATTTGGTAAAGGCTCACCAACAAAGTCGGTCAACTATACCACAACTGCCTAGGGCCATACAAAAACGGCTTAAAAGAAATGCTCAAGTTCAAGAGCCTGGTCCCACTTCCAGAGGTGGTCCATCAACGACTTATAAAAGGTGCCATATCTGTAAAAGGTCGAAGGATAAAAAAATAAGATTTATGTGTGACGACCATTCCACTATGATATGTGATCAATGTATTGATTAAAAAGTTCCTAAATTTAAAGTTTCATATATTTTAAAGTTTATAATAATGTTGATTATGATTACTATTACAATTTATAACAATTTTGCCTTTTTATAATTTTTGTAATAAAAATAAAAATATTTCATTAGAAATATGTTTTATTGTACTTATTAAATTGGGGTTATATGTATATGCCCCCACGCGAGCGTTAATGTAACTATATGGATGCGAGTAACTAAGGGTTAAATGAGTAAACACTGCATATTTTTCTTATTCTACATACTATTTTACATTTTATACTTATTTTCTATGTACTTAGCTAGATGTTATTTTACTGTTTCTTTTATGCTTATCGACTAATCATAGCATATTTTTTTAGACATTAACACCCGGTTTTTGAAAGGCCTGTCAAATCATTGATCAACTAATACTGATGTTAATTTAACATGGATTTCAAATCAATTTGAGTTTCAGAAACGTTGATCAGGCCAAAATTAACTAATATATGATTATTTTGATTTGACATGCGGTTTTGTTTTTAATTGTGGTCACACTGCTCATTCTCGTTCATTAGTTCATTCGTGGCCGTGTTCCGATATTTCCGATTATCCGTGCGTCAAAAACGATATTATCGCTAATACGACCAAATTCAATAGTCACAATATTGACTCAATAGCCCATATATATTGTGAGTATTAAATTTGGTCGGATTTCGCGATATTATCGCTTTATAGACGCAAATCGGAACACGGCCCCTATAGCTTAGTAGATAAGTGCATCAGCGCACACATTATACCATTCGGACCACTCTGGCAACCGATCCCATTTAAGAGCGTACGCACTCTCCTGAGGCTACGCTGTGCACCGCCCCGTTCTGGAGGGCGGGAGCGTTAGTTCAAGCCGATAGGGTCCCAGGCCTTCCGCCCGACCAAAGGCTGTAGGTAGTGTTTAGTTGGTAGGCTGGCCTTCTGCTGGAGTCCAACATAACCATCCGCCGTAGACCGGTTGCGGGTGGTATCCGGTGCGAGGTCGTCCGAGCACCAGGGGGTTGTCAATAGCGACCACTGTGGTGGCGCGCCCCCTATGAGGATTCACTACCGTCCCCCGTGGGAAAAAAAAAAAAAAAAAAAAACACGGCCCTAACAATAAAAAATGCCAATATGCCGGGTTCCGAAACCGACGACAAAAAAAGTGACGAACTGTCTTGCTTACAAAATATTCTGGGAATTTCAAATCTCAAGTTAGTTGAAGTTAGGTACCTACATTTTCAATAAAGTGTTACTCTAAACTCTGTGTTTGTGTTAAGCTCTCTATCTCTCTTTACTTAAAATGGCCTCACGAGGAATGAATTTCACCGAAAGGGAAAAGCATAAGCTTTTATAACTTGTTACTGTACTTTATACTTTATACACACAGCGTTCTTTAAATCTTTATTGTTTAATAATTATGGTTTACATTACACATCCTGCACTGTAGCCAAGACTGCTGTATAATACGTACCATATTTTATTCCAGACACAAACATATCATTGAAAATAAATGCACAAATGCAATATACACCACCAAGAAAAATGAGGCTTGGGAAACAATAACCCAAGAATTCAACAGTAATGCAGAAGTGCCTCGTACTCAAAAACAGTTGAGCACAGCATATTTGAATTTAAAAAGAACTACAAGGCAGAATGTAGCCAATAAAAATGTAAGATTTTTGTCTCAAATTCTTTTTATAGTACCTAGACCAACCGGTGTGAAGTTAGCAGCCAAAAGTAGCAGCCACTGTATAACCCGACCAATTTAAAATGTCGATTTTAAAACATAAATTTAATTCTAAGATTTTGCGTCTAGAATGCTAATTAATATAGACGACATCAAATTTATGAAGATATCCAGGGGATAGATTAACTAAATCGCCCAGCAGCCACTTCTATGTCTTGAAAATGTTCCGTATTATTTGCAAATTATAAAGTTGAATGTTAGAAAATTTCTAGCTCAAAAACAAAGCCGCGTACCACTTTGGGACCTATTAGGTATTGAAGACATATTCCTGTTCTATTAGAAAACATTCAATTTAAGAAGATATCTAGGAGATAGGTTAGCTAAATCACCCAGCAGCCACTTCTATGTGTTGAAAATGTTCCCTATTATTTGCAAATTATAAAGTTAGATTTAGAAAATTTCTAGCTCAAAAACAAAGGCGCGTACCACTTAAGGATCTATTAGATATTGTAGGTGTATTCCTGTTCTATCAAAAGACATCAAACTGATGAAGATATCTAGGGGATAGATTAGCTAAATCGCCCAGCAGCCACTTCTATGTCTTGAAAATGTTCCGTATTATTTGCAAATTATAAAGTTGGATGTTAGAAAATTTCTAGCTCAAAAACAAAGCCGCGTACCACTTTAAGACCTATTAGGTATTGAAGGCATATTCCTGTTCTATTAGAAAACATTCAACTTCAGAAGATATCTAGGGGATAGATTAGCTAAATCGCCCAGCAGCCACTTCTATGTGTTGAAAATGTTCCGTATTATTTGCAATGTATAAAGTTGGATTTTATAAAATTTCTACTTCAAAAACAAAGCCGCGTACCACTTAAGCATCTATTAGATATTGTAGGTATATTTCTGTTCTATCAAAAAACATCAAATTTATGAAGATATCTAGGGGATAGATTAGCTAAATCGCCCAGCAGCCACTTCTATGTCTTGAAAATGTTCCGTATTATTTGCAAATTATAAAGTTGGATGTTAGAAAATTTCTAGCTCAAAAACAAAGCCGCGTACCACTTTATGACCTATTAGGTATTGAAGGCAAATTCCTGTTCTATTAGAAAACATTCAACTTCAGAAGATATCTAGGGGATAGATTAGCTAAATCGCCCAGCAGCCACTTCTATGTCTTGAATATGTTCCGTATTATTTGCAAATTATAAAGTTGGATGTTAGAAAATTTCTAGCTCAAAAACAAAGCCGCGTACCACTTTGGGATCTATTAGGTATTGAAGGCATATTCCTGTTCTATAAGAAGACATTCAATTTAAGAAGATATCTAGGGGATAGATTTCGTACGACAACCGTGTTAATCTCTGCGTTCCTTGTTTCCGTGTATTCCTTAATTTAAATCGACTTGGCTTTTCTCTGGACTCTGATTTCTGTTTTGAACGACAACTCGGCGCTCTGTTGGACACTGATATTGCTTTACGGAACTGTCTTATTAACGATGGCAAATCGTGGTACCCAATACACTCACCGTGACTACTCGGACATGCACTTGATTTACGGCGAAACCAGGCAGGTTTCCAATCGAGGCAATGTTTCGTACAACGCAAGATTGGCTGCAAGATTATACTCCGAAAGATATCCAAACCGTAATCCGACGACTTACGAAGTGATCTTAAGAGTTGTGAACGCTTATCGTGATGGCAGATTACCTGGAGTGAGTCACTCAGAAGGAAGACGTCGGACTGTTGACGACAACGTGGTGTTAGAGCAAGTACGAGAGGAGCCAGGAACTTCAGTGCGAATTATTGAACGCCGCACTGGTGTTCCCAAATCTTCGGCACATCGAATTTTAAAACGCCACAAATACCATCCCACTGCTTCCGGCGGACTACGCTGCGCGTGTCCAGTTTTGCCGGACAATGATTCAGAAATGGAGAGAAAATCCAAATTTCTTCAATGAAGTGTTATGGAGCGACGAATCAGCCTGCAAAAGGGATGGGTATATCAATTTGCACAACATCCATAGCTGGCAATTAGACAACCCACATGAAAAAAGAGAAGACCGATCACAGTACCAATTTAAAATTAATCTGTGGACGGGAATTTTCAACGGTCAAATATTGGGACCGGTCGAGTTGCCGCCTGTTCTGAATGGACAAAATTATTTAGAACATTTGCGAAACAACCTTCCTGTATTATTGGAAGATACTCCGTTGGCGCTGAGACGAAGGATGTGGTTCCAACAAGATGGCTGCCCAGCACACTATGCCTTACCAGTACGTCAGTACCTAAGCAACGCATTCCCCGAAAGATGGATTGGGCGACAGGGGCCAATTTCATGGCCACCGCGTTCCCCGATCTAAATCCCTTAGATTTCTTTTATTGGGGTTGTCTAAAAGACAAAGTTTATGCGAAACCAATAAGATCCGAAGAAGAGTTACGGCGACGTGTATTCGATGCAGCTCGCACCATATCAGAAATCAGCTTAAGAACATTGAGCCGTAATTTTATTAGGCGATGTCACTTATGTATTAGAGTTCAAGGGAGACAGTTCGAGCATTTACTGTAAACTTATTAAACCAATAAGATACATGTGTTATACCATTTTGGAATTGGCATAACACATGCAAGTTTTTAAAGTTATTTGCTCATTTAGTTTCTTTGAAATTTTTTTGCACGGCAAGTGATCAAAGTTGAAAGTTATTTTTCGTTGTTCAATTTTTTTCAAGTTCAATCCAGTATTTTTCCACATTTTACATAAGTTGTCAACGAAATAACACTTCTATCATCTTAAGCAACTATTCGCAACAAGAGTGCAAAAGAAAAATGGAAACCTGAGGGCTATCTAACATAATGCTAGCACTGAACATGTTAAGAAACTTGAAAATTTAGAAAAAGTTTAAATTGTTTAAATCTTGAAAACCGAGCAACTTTTACTGAGGTCATGTTAGGCTTGTTCGATGCCTCTTGTGCTGGCCTAACTCCAGTGTCACTGTGACGTGTCGTTTTTGGGACACCCTGTATGCTTCTTCACTGGGTGTTGAAGGGCGCAGGAAAGGTGTCAATAAATATGACCTGCAGGATAACCGCTATCCCCCAGTAAATAGTCACTGCCATACACTCCACTTTCAAAAATCAGCCCGAATGTGGGAATCATTAATAATAGTGTCATGAACAGATCCAGGCCACCGACAGATTACATCAAGTATTTTAAGATTTGCGTCACATATGACCTGAACGTTCAAGGAAAAATATCCTTTCCTGTTCCTATATAGCTCAGCTCGTGGACCACGAGGAGATTGTATTTTTATATGTGTGCAGTCAACTGCCCCAATTACATTAGGAAAAGAGCTAATGTTGTAGAATTCACTTTTTATCCTATTACGATCTTGATCTGTACGAGGCATAGAAATAAACTGCGGCCTAAGTTCTGCAATAGCTGCAGATACATTTTTTATTATTCTACAAGCTGTTGATTTGTGGACCCTTATGTGATCAGCAACAGTAATTTGGAATGCCCCCGTTGCAAAAAAACTTATAGTGAGTAATACTTGTTCCAAAGCACTTATAGAGTGGTTTCTCAAAGTGAAGCGATTTATTTTCGGCTCTATCAAATTCACCAATAACAGTATCACAGCCTTTGTTAGTCGGTATCGATTCTTGAATTCTTCTTCATTATAGAAATCAAAAGGATTCATTCTTGTCTTAAATGTACGCGTACTTTGATCTTCATCACTGCTAGACGTGCTGATACTCATGCTAATATCCGATAGTGACGACATGATGGTAATTTGTAATCCTACATTTTGTTGTAATCTAAAACAAGAAACAATGTTAGGTTAATAAAATGTCCAAAATACCTATAAATTTTTTACAAATAAAAACATGTATTGCGAATAAAACTGCTTTATAAATATGTTTTGACATACCTTAATAACGTAGATTTGAAGAGAAAATGTAAATTCACGTAAAAATCAATTGTATTCGTAAGTTAATTCGCCGCCAAGCACAGATTAGTTGACAAAGATTTTGACACACGAATAATCTATGATCACGGCTTGTATAATGCCTGATTAATATATTTAGGAAAATGATTTTATGGAACGAAATAAAACAACCACCATTTTATATCAAAGTTGAAGAGAAGAGACTTTTTTTTTATTTTTTTTAAAGTGACCTTATAAGGTACTGCGTTCCGAAATGGCCAATTTATCCATTCTGGCCCCCGTTGGATAGGCACTTTATTCTTATCCAACTACAATTTATAATAATACATAGTATCTAATATATATAAATCTCATGTCACAATGTTTGTGCTCAATGAACTCCTAAACTACTTAACCGATTATAATAAAATTTCGCACACCATGTGCAGTTCGATCCAACTTGAGAGATAGGATAGTTTAAATCTCAAATTATCGTTGCAATTTTAATTTATTGCTAATTATTTTGCTGTTATTATTTGACAGTCACAATTATCTGTTAACTCCAAATGATTCTAACAGATGTCGATACCTTTCGACTGGGTTGAGTAAGTAATCAATAGATGGCGCTGCTATGATAAATCTTAATATTATAAAACGTTTACAGGTTTTTTGCAGTGTATTTAGTATCTGCATTGTACCCGTGCGAAGTCGGGGCGGGTCGCTAGTAATACTATAGATATTATATGACTACAGCCTTTAAAGTATTTTTTTTTTTTTTTATACTACAACGGTAGCAAAAAGGCTTACGGCCTGCCTGATGGTAAGCAGTCACCGTCGCCTATGGACGCTTGCAACACTAGGGGCATCACAAACGCTTTGCCGACCTTTTTAAAAATCTATTTACTCCCTTTTTGAAGAACCCCATACTGTAATCCCCGGGAAAGCCTCAGCAGGGAGCTCGTTCCACAATCGGAGCGTGCGCGGAAGGAAATTACGTTGAAACCGCACTGTGCGTGACCATTTAGGCTCCAGCATGTGAGGATGAACACCCTGCGATGGCGAGCGGTGCGATGGTAGAATGTGGCCGTGGGCAATCATGTCGAACAATTCTTTTGAACACAACCCGTTGTATAAGCGATAGAAAACACACAAAGAGGCACAGTCTCTTCTCAGACTTAAGGGCTCAATACCGCATGTGAGTATGGGGTCGTCAACGATACGCTCAGCGCGTCTTTGGACCGAATCAAAAGGATCAAGTTGGTATCGAGGTGCTCCCGCCCACAGGTGACAGCAGTACTCCATATGGGCCTGACTTGCGATTTGTATAATAGCAGTCGTTGCCTCGGAAGGAAGTACCGCTTAGCTCTGTTAAGCACACCTAGTTTTTTAGAAGCCAACTTGACCTTGTCATCTAAGTGACTTCGAATTGAACGTCACTGGAGATGTTGACACCGAGGATCCCAATACTCTTCGAGATGTTCAAGGTTGTGTTCTGGAATTTGTGGGCTACAGTGAATGGGGCTTTTTTAGCGGTGAACGCACAAACTTGCGTCTTAGAGGGGGTAAATCGGACTAAATTGTCCCGCCCCAATCGGAGACTCTGGTTAGTGTACTCTCGATTTCAGACAAAGTTGTTCACGACTTTCCTCCACAATGGAACGAGGAGTATTTTGCACGGCCCGTGTAAACAGCATATCTCCAGTGCTGTCGCCGCATAGCAATGGATGCCGCAAAATACATAAAAATGTTTTATGTATACAAAAAGTATACATAAAACATTTTAAATAAACTTGGTTCGCACACCAATTTTTTGTAAAAGGAAACGCTACATTTAAGACAAACAATTTGACTCTATATTGCTTTTACAATTAAAGTAGTTATTAGTACTTTAAACATTATTGAGGTATTAAAATAAATCTTATTACACTAGTAGTAATTAAAGAATAAGTAAGTATTGCTATCATCAGTGAACAAAGTGAATTACATGCATAGAGCTCCACTATGATAGACAAATGTAAGAATATAAATATTATTTAACATAAAAGAACCTTAAAAGTATTTATTATGTTATATTACCAGCTAGTTTACAATATGTTTTTATTATTCAGGTTGTATTGGCAAATTTACAATTTTTGTTACTGGACGAGTGTAAATACCACTATTTGTTTTAATGGACACAGAACGAACTTTGTCATCCTTACCCTTAAAAATTTGTACAATTTTACCTAAAGGCCAACTTAATGGTGGTGATCGATCATCTTTAAGTAGTACAATTGAATTAATTTGACATTGGGTTCTGATTGATACCATTTATATCGCATTTGTAGAGAATTTATATATTCTACTCGCCATCTTTGCCAGAAGTGTTCCCTGAGTTACAAATCTGATTGTATACGGTTAGCTTATTGTCTGGTATGTCGGCTACTGAAATTTCAGGAAATGAAGTTATAGGCTCCCTATTAAGAAATGACTAGGAGTAAGGCACTGAGGATCTGATGGATCATTACTAAGCTGACACAAAGGCCGAGAATTTAGTACTGCTTCAATTTGAATTAAAAGAGTATTAAGATGTTCGTAAGTTAGAGATGTATTACCCATAATACGTTTTAGGTGATGTTTTACCATCTTGACCCCAGCTTCCCAATTTCCACCCCAGTGGCTTGCTGTGGGACTATGTACTTCCAAGTAATATTTTACTGTGATACGAAAGCATCGATTGTTGGGTTTTTGATGCAGCATTTTGTACAGAGCCTGTAACTCATGATCAGCACCTTTGAATGTGGTAGCATTGTCGCTATGTATTTCACGGCATTTACCTCTACGCCCTATGAAACGTTTTTAATGCATTTAAAAACTCTTTTGAGGAACAGTCTGAAACCAGTTCCAAATGAACAGATTTTTGTTACCATACATATGAAAAGACATACATACCCTTTGGTTATAATTGGTTTTCGAATTCTAGCCTAACGTATTGTAATAGGACCTGCATAATCTAGGCCAACGACAAGGAAACAACGCACAGGAGTGAGCCTGAATTTGGGCAAGTCAGCCATCATCTGTGAGTGAGCTTAGCTGAAAATCGAGCACACTTAATACAATTATGAATGATATGTCGTACTCTATCTCTACCACGTAATGGCTATATAGTGTGGTCTGTGGTCCAGCATGAAGCAGTCTCTGATGCTCATACCTCAATATGAGATCAGTCACACGACAGTGCGAAGGAAGGAGCATAGGGAATTTTCTACTCGCAAGTAAATCTGCATGTTGTATTCGACTTCCTACACGCAATAAGTTACCCTCTGAAAACACTTTAAGATATTGCATATGTTTAAAAGTATATTTCTTGTGCTCAGATAGACTGGTTGAACTCTCCAAGTGCTTAAATTCATTAAAAAAATGACTTTTTTGTATAGTTGAAACAATTATTTTAATAGCTTTATCGCGCTCCTGTGGCAGAATATTACTAGTGATTTTACTTTCCTTATTTTTTAGCTTTTTCTAAATTTTCAACAAAACGGACTATGTAGGCAAAAACTCTAACTAAAGTAGACCATGAAGGAAACCTCTCAAAAACCTTTTCAAAATATGATTGACTTGGTTTATCAAGTTGACTAAGACAAACAACATCTTGTTTTTCAGGAATGTTGGCAACGTCTATAGTGTTTTCTGTACAATTTTTCCATTCATCATTAGGACAAGACAACCACGGCGGCCCTGAAAACCAAAGCTTGGAATTTGTCAATACAGAGGATCAGCACCTCTGGAAACTAAATCAGCAGGATTACAATGCGTATCAACATGATGCCAGCTCTCTACTGCAGTTAATTCTTGAATCTCGCAAACCCTATTTGCAACAAATAATTTCCACCGCTTTGGATCACCTTGATCCAATGCAAAGTAATCAGTCCAGTACATGATATTGTGTACATCAACTTGCATGGCTTTACGGACAGCATCCATTGTCTGGGATAGTAGCACAGCAGCACATAACTCCAGCCTAGGCAAGGTAACTGGTTTTAATGGGAAGCCACTCTCGAATGCGGCAGCTTAGCACAAAATTCTTTCACAAAGTTGCAATTTCTTCAGGAACATCTGCATCCCAATTAATATTTGCCTTCCATATTTGCTGCATAATCAGCTTGGCCTGCAATGTTACCGGACCTATGAAACCAATAGGATCATAAATTCTTGCAATTGCAGCAAGTATGTTGCGCTTGCTATCATTTTCAGGAATTAAATCTGCGGGGAATGTGACCTGAAAAGATCTAAAGAGGATTCCATTTCAAACCTAAAGCTTTGACAGCAGAATCAGAATCTTTGTTAAAAAATTGATGTTTACATTTTCCTCTTTTGTCAGGTGGAATTAATTCTACCAATTTTCCGAATTAGAATGCCATTTATGAAGGTTGAAACACCCTAAGGCTAACAACTTTTCTAGGTCGGCCATTATACTTTTAGTAAGATTAAAATCATCATTTCCCCCAAGCACATCGTCAACATATGTATTACATTTTAATATTTCAGAGGCAGCTGCATAGGCGTAACCTTCATCTTCAATAAGTTGAAGCAAGGTTCGTGTCGCTAGAAAACTTGCAGGTGCCGTGCCATATATGACTGTGCTAATTTGTAAACATTACAAATCGTCCTCGGGTTTTCTCTCCACAAAACCCTTTGTAGCGATTGATATTTGTCTTTTACATTGACTTGTCTATACATCTTAGTTATATCACTTGTAAACACATACCGAAACAGCGAAATCTCAGAAGAATTGTGAATAAATCAGGCTGGACGACAGGACCCACATGAAGAATGCTATTCAAGCTTAAACCTGTAGTAGTTGCAGCACTGCCATGGAACACCACTCTAAATGCTGTGCTGGACGCATCAGGCTTCTCAACGGCAAGTGTTGGCAAGTAATAGGATTGTTTCCCATTTGCATCATGCGGGAAAGTCAGTTACCCAATGACCATGACCTAAAATCACAAACTCGTTTAATGAATTCTGAAAATTTTCTTTTAAAATCAGGATCTAGTTCAAATTTCTTTCATTTTTTAATAAGACAACTAAGAGCTTTGTTAAACGAATTGCCCAATTTTTCTAGGCCTCTAGCTTGACAGGTAAATCGACTTCATATCGACCCTCATCATTCCTAGACACGGACTCTGTGTATAATTTTTCACATATTTTATCTTGTATGGATAAAATCTTTTGTGTGGTGGTTCTTCGATGTGCCAAAACTTTGCAATATTTTCACTCAAATATTGATAAACATGGACACATCAGAATCGACTACCGCATTCATAGATGTAGGCATATGCAAATCACCACAGACTACCCATCCAAATACTGTGTTAATTATGCCAGGAAGACCTGAGCCCAAGTCAGCTTTGCCATGACGCAGAGACAAACGAAACTCATTTGCTCCAAGAATAATATCGATGCTACTTGAGCAATTAAATTCAGGATCTGCCAGCTGTAACCCGACAGGTATATTGAACATTCTACTATCCAAAGTTACCACAGGTATATTATCTGTAACTTTGTCAATAACATTGAAATTAGCTGTGTTGGAATATTTATTAATGCGTGAATGAAAAGCTAAATTAATGGTTTCTTTAATGTTTCAGTTGACCTCCAATCCCAGACACAGAAACACTGGTAGGTAAAGTTTTTTTGCAAAATTTTCAAGTAATATAGTTTCTCATGTTCCCAATATCCAATAAGACCCTAGCAACATGAACTTGCCCATGAGAGTCCTCTACATTGATATGAGCAGTAGGTAACAAAGACACCCTAACTTGATTAGTACTAGACGTGCTAGTCAATGTTTGACTTGCTGCTGAGGCAATAAGTACTTTTAGTACTGTGCACTTAACATACACATCACAACACAATAACCAGTTGCATGGTATAATATGGTACACATTACAATTTAATTGGGTATTATTATCAAGAATATGCAACAAACCTATAAACCAAATGAATAGCAAGTTGAAATGTTAATTATAGGCACACAAAGTGCAATATTCATATATTTTGTGCCCAAAATATAGTTCTATGTAAGTAGAGAGTACTGCTAATATAATCCGAAACTCACAACAACAAATATCAAGTTGAAACAATTAGTTATTAGGTATTATATATTGCTTCCACTCACTGACACTTTCTCCAACTTTTATTTTATTCCATAATATGATGATGAGATTCCAAAAAAAACGCTGCTGTAGAATTGACACGAATGACCCCGTGACTCCGACAATGTGCTCCACACTTGTAACCTTGAAATTAGTGGACAACTCGATGCGATGTTTGATATATTTTGCCAAATTTAGTAAACTGTCGTTGTAATCACGTTGAATCGTCGTTTATATAGGTAACTAGGCGTGTTTGTTCCAAAACTTTCAAAGAATCTTGTATTTGTCAGATCCCGCCAACGTGGTGACAATTGCGTAGTTAGCGTTTTTATATACAATACTGAAAATGGTTGGACTTTTGTTGTTTTTATGTGATGATTCGTTCCAATTTGTTAAAAGCTGAAATTATTTGGCTGAAGGACCATGTATAATGCCTGATTAATATATTTAGGAAAATGATTTTATGGAACGAAATAAAACAACCACCATTTTATATCAAAGTTGAAGAGAAGAGACTTTTTTTTATTTTTTTTAAAGTGACATTATAAAGTACTGCGTTCCGAAATGGCCAATTTATCCACGGCTTAACAAGCGTTTCGGAAACCCAAAATGGCGGTCCACATACAGGTCTCGTGTCAATGGACAGCTATGTTAACTGACACGATGATCAAATTAAACTAATTAACCATGCTTCTAGCAACCCAATTGATACTTGACAGTAGATTAAAAGGCGATTAGTTAATTTTAGCGTTGATCAGCCTTTCGGAAACTGGGTGTTAGCTTTTATTTCTTTTGTTAACTTTTGTACATATGTTTTTACAATATTCTAAAAATATATCTCTGTTTTTACCGCTTATTAATGAATGCAGATTTTCTCTTTTCAGGTCCACCTTCAACGCTGTTTGGATATCATTCCTCTCTCTACAAAATTCTGGACAGGTAAGTAAAACGTGGGGTATTGTTTCAGGCTCAGTTGGATCGCAGATGCAGGCCGGATCATCTTTCAATTTAAAGTGATGTAAGTATTCAGCAAATCCTTCGTGTCCTGTCAACACCTGAGTCGTTAGTTGGTCTTTGCTGAATTTGCGCACTGTGTTATAGGCCTCGATCGCGCTGGGGAAGAACATTCTAGTGATGGATGCGGTCTCACTGGCTAGGTATCTCTGATTCCATTCGCTTAACGTTGCTCCTCTTATACTGCGTTTGATGAAGGAGATCGGGCATAGATCGTAATCGTGTTTACGTTTTGATCCCATGGCAGCACTCTTAGCCAACTCATCTCGTTCATTCTCCTGCAGTCCGATATGTGCTTTGACCCAGAATAAGATGACTTTTTTATTCTGGTGGGACAAATCTTTCATGTTGTTCCGTGCTTCGACTGCGAGGGGATGCAGACAGCTGTAGTTAATGACTGTTTGAAGGGCTGCTGTGGAATCACTTAGTATTCCAAACGTACTTCCTTTCTGTTTGCCGATCTCTCTTGTCGCTCGGCTTATAGCTAATAGCTCTGCCTGGTACACAGTTGAGTACGTGGGAAGGGCAAGCTTGAGGGTTTTCGTCTCTATGCCGCTTCTCCATATGGATAATGCGGCTCCGACTTTGCACCCCAATCTTGCTCCCATCCGTAAATATACGAACTTCAAGTTCGTCTTGAGCATCTAGTTCTTGTTGGTTGTGTATGCTCACATACTCCAACTGAGGTCTCTCTGCAGGATGAGGCAGCTCCAATGCCGACGTCATGCATTCTACTTCTCTGCCACAAAGCTCCGCCTCACGAACTCGGAGGTCGAGAGGAAGTATCCCGGCCAGGACCAACGCTGCGTTCAGAGATACGGTGCGGTAGGCTTTGCACAGTTTGTAAATAGGAAAGTCTATGCTGTCAATGCGTCAGATGAAGAAAGTAATGTTCCTCGCTCACATCAGTCCGAGTTATAGTCCACTGAAAGTAGTCGTGGATGTGAAAGGGATCAAGTTACCCATGGAAGTAGATACAGGTGCTTGTCGGTCAGTGATTAAAAAATACTTTGACAAAAGTATAAAGTTAGAAAGTGTTAGTTTTAATTTAAAAGTAGTTACAGGTCAACATGTAGATATAATTGGTCAAGTTTATGTGTCAGTTAGGATCGCCACTATCTAATACATCGCAAAGGACCAGTAACGTGTTCAACAATTAAGAATGTCTTATCTTAACGACGAAGAGAAAACTTCTCTTCTTAACCTACGTTCCGACTACTCAGACATATTCTACCTCGGAGTCACGGGGGTCATTCGTGTCAATTCTACAGCAGCGTTTTTTTTGGAATGTCAGTTAGGATCGCCACTATCTAATACATCGCAAAGGACCAGTAACGTGTTCAAACAATTAAGAATGTCTCATCTTAACGACGAAGAGAAAACTTCTCTTCTTAACCTACGTTCCGACTACTCAGACATATTCTACCTCCCAGATGACAAACTTACATTCACTACAGCCATAGAACACAAAATTAAAACTAACACAGATGTCCCTATTCACACTAAATCTTATAGATTCCCTGAATGTCATAAGAAGGAAGTGGAAAAACAAATTAATAAAATGCTGAACCAGAATATTATCACACCATTAGACTCAGCATGGTCTTCTCCCATTTGGACACTCCTAGAACTACCATCTCCTATTCCATTTTCCTTCGATCAAGATCTATTGAATCAAGATGAAACCGCATTACCTCCCATATTACAAGACCCTACAGCTACCCAAGTTCCAAATCCTTCCCCAGAACGAAAGCAAATTCCAACATCTGAACCTCCTTCATCATCACAAACTCCATTTTCAAGTCCAAATAAAGACAATTACTCCACCTTCCTAAAAGCAGTTGCTAATAAAGAATTCATTCCAAACACTGTATTAAAAGAACACACAGAAAATCTCCTAACAACTAGTCATAAAATCATAATTATTCCTACATCTATTGATTTAGATGAATCAAATCCTTATCTAACAGACATACTTTCAATGATAGAAAATAAAGACGAAATTCTTTACTTATTTCTGGAAATAAAGCATAATAGTAAAATATTTTTCCTAACATTCACAAAAGTTCACTATTTCGACCAATCCTCTTACCCTAAAATTTACAACAGTTTAAAAACTCTTAGAGATAAAATACTAAAATCTACAGACATAACAGATATTGCTATTCCCGATTTCAAAAACCAATTTGACCAACATTCTTACACTAAAATCTATAACATTATTACTTACCTATTTCATGACACTAAAATTTCTATTCATATCTATCTAAACAAAATCATATATCCAACACTTAGCGAAAGACCAAAAATCCTTCGAGATAATCACGACATCCCTATCGCTGGGCACCTCGGTTCAACGCATTCACGCACGTACAATAGAATAAAAGAACAGTTCTGCTGGAAAGGAATGAGAAGTGATATAGAAACATACGTTAAAAAATGCAGGTCGTCTCAATTAAACAAAGCTTTAAGAAAACTGAATAGAGCTCCCATGGCAATAACTACAACATCCACATCTTCCTTCCAACGAGTGCCCTTAGATATAGTTGGTCCTCTACCAGAGTCCGGTAGTGCAAAACTTCATTACATGATGACTTAACCAAATATTCCGTAGCCTACCCTTTACGCAGCACAACAGCTGAAGAGACCAGCGACTGCCTTATCCATTACATCTCCCTCTTTGGTATTCCTAAATCAATCCTATCAGACCAAGGAACGAATTTTACATCAGATCTTTTCAAAACTACGTGCCAATTCTTGAAAATTAAACAACTATGGTCATCCCCGTACCATCCTCAAACCCAAGGCGCCCTAGAGCGCAGCCACTCAACACTTAAGGAATTCCTAAAATCGTTCACCAATGAAACTCAGGACAATTGGCTATGTATATACCGCTATGCTCACCTACAATACCACTGTACATTCTACAACTAAATTTACACCCTATGAATTAGTGTTTGGCCACAAACCATTTATCCCAAATTCTGTATATGCAAGTGAATCTAATACTACATATTCCGATTATATTAAATCATTACAACATAAATTTAAATATACCCGAGAGAAGGCTCTCGAAAACATACTAAAATCAAAAGAAACGTCGAAAAATAATTACGATTCCCACACGAAGGCACCTCCAAAATATAAAGCTGGTGATTACGTTTATCTTAAAAATCAAGTTAGGTTAAGAAAAGCTTTATCTCCGATCTGTAAGGGGCCTTATAAAATAAAAGCCCATAACAACCATACAGCAACTCTTCTCATTAATCGACGTCACATAACACATCATTTTGATCAGTTTAAGCCAGCAATCGTCGAAAATGTAACCTATTCAATAAAACTACATCGCTAAATATATACATGTTTATTACACATAATTTTACACTTGTTTATGTTTTTATATACACTATTATACACATATACATACCTTATAAACCTTTTTACATATACACATTTTATTTATATAAATGTCGATATAATAAGTTAATTACTAATGTTAAATTATGTTGTTTACAGCGTCTCAATCAAAGCGCAACAAGACTATGTCCAGCCACTTTCTTCTAGTTCCGGCATATATTTTGACAGAGTAGGGAAACCTAAAATAATGAAAGGTCAATTAGATATCATTACACACATAGACATTTCTTTTATAAATATTCATTATTATTGGTCTGTATTATTGGTGAATTAACTGTAAATTTGGGATTGTCTTCTAACGGGAAATTAGGGCCTTTTAACCATTTTATTTTCTCTTTTTGCGATTTCCCCGGTCTAGTTGCAACATCTGCTGGATTCAATGTAGATGGAATATATTTTATAAGAAGGTTTTTATTTTGTTTAATTTCTTCTATTCTTCTTGCCACAAAGGGTGGTAATAATTTATTTGATTTACACCATTCAATAACGATCTGACTATCGGTCCAAAGTACTTGAGTTACGGTTCTTCCTTGAAGATATTTATTTATAAATTTCATGAGTCTACTAGGTACCAATTAATACTCCTAAAAGTTCTAAACGAGGAATTTTCAAGTTTTCTTGATCCTTTAAAGGTACTAACCGCGCTTTTCGCATGACAAAGCTTATGTCTTTTCGATTTACTATGTATATCACAGCTGTATAAGCCTTTAAAGAAGCATCAGTAAAGCAATGTAGTTGATAGTCCTCATTTTTAGTATTGTTAAAGTAGCATCTATTTATAGAAAAGTTTTTGGTAGTTCATTAAGTTCTTTCTGTATTTCTAACCACTTAATAAGCATATTCCTTGGTAATTTTGTATCCCATTTTATTTTAAGTTTCCAAAGTTCTTTCTACTTTAATTTGTATTCTCTGAATAAATAATAATACAATATGATAATAAACACTATAATAAAATCATGAATATTTTTAAATACCTTACGTTAGTGTAGCTTGTTCATTTATACAAACAAATTACAACTAAATAATAATCTGACTGGATAGCTAGCTCTGTATGTCTAATGCAAGAAAGGGACGGAATAGTAAGCACTACGCGACCATAGTAGAGCGAAAGAGATATCATCAAGTGGCACGTTGCGCCTTTGTTTTGAAACAGCACGGCAGCGCGGCAACGCAATTACTTGCGATCGTGAGGCCGCTCGTAACGTAAAAATTTGAGAAGAGGCGCGCGAATTTTAAAATTTAAAAACCCAGGACGCTGCTTAAAAACTATTCAGGACATCCCAGGACACTACAAAAACTAGGACATGTCCTGGGAAAACAGGACGGTTGGCAACCCTAGTATAAGTGAAGCTTGTTGGTTGAGAAACCTATTATTAGAAATTAAGATTTTGGATTACACCTATGTTATTTAGTTGTATATGAGGACAATCAGTCTGTGATTAAGGCCTGTAACTCGCATGAACAGTTGAAACGAATGAAACATTTAGTTATTAAGTATCATTTCATTAAAGAAAAAATTAATGATAGGATAATTAGCCTTCAATATGTTCATACGAGTAATCAGTTAGCTGACATACTTACCAAAACTTTGCCCCGTCCAAGTTTGGAAAAGTTAAGGGAACTACATAATGGGTTTAAAAATAAAACCAGAATAGAATTGTACTTAACATGTTTTATTAATAACTATATTTATACTTAGCCTATCACAGAATTTAATAAATTTGTAAAAAAATGTACCTACCTACCTAAGCTTGTAAAAAAACCTTTTATTGAGGGGGAGTGTTGTCTGTTATAAACCAATAAAAAATTCATTGAACGCATATTAGATGAACGCATCTCACTAGAGAGAGACAAAATAATTGTACCTTCTTCTCGCCCTCTCTCTCTCCCTTCACCTACAATAGCCTAATTAAAACTGTGTTCTTATAATAAAATAAATAACTGCAAGATAAAAAGAGATTTTCTTCCACTATCTTCAAAATTTAAGTGCTATTACTTTCAATACATCTCGTTTGGTTTTTATGTCCGTTTCCTTGTTAAATCTCATACTAAGTGAGTCTGTTTTTAATTCCCAATTCAAGCCTAGAATTTGAACAATTTTATCATTGCAAGTGTTTTCGGCACATTGTATAAATTCATCAATGTTAGAACTCCATTCCCTAAGGTTCATTGAGATTTCTTGAAAAGCTTGTTTGGAATCTTCGTATAATTTTAATGCTTTTATGGTATCATCTGTACCGGTGATAAGATTATCTACATAAATATCGTTGCTAATCTTCTTTACATGTGGTTTATCAGACTTGGATAGATGATGTTTAATTGTAGCATTTAGGATAAAAGGACTGGAGATTATACCAAAAGGTACTCTACAAAATCTCATAATTACTAAATTTTCCTTTGTGGCTGGTTTTGTAATGTCCTTGACCCAAAAGAAACGCGTCACGTCGCGATCTTTCTCATGGAGAGCAATTTGGAGAAAAGCCATCTCTACTTCTACAGACTATGCGATTATATCTAAATCTTATTAGTAAACTAGTCAAGTCTTCCAATAATAGTGGACCACAATATAAACATTGATTTAAGCTCTTTCGTTTCTTTGACTTTGCAGATGCATCATACACTGTTCTTATCGGTTTATCTCTTTGAACAACACAATGATGCGGCAAATAGCGTACTGGAAGATCTTCTGTATTTATCAACTTGATGTACTATTTCCACTATACCCTTTTTGATTTGTTCATTCAGAGTTTCATTATAAGTCTTCAAAGTCTCTATGTCTAAGCACTTCAGTAAACTAACTAGGCGTCCATATGCCAATCCGTAGTTTGAACTTATTGAAGGAGGTTATTGATTCCAAGGCCAACTAACTGAGTATCTGTTATCAACAATCTTGGTGGTTTCATTGAAATTGTCAATAGCCTTTTCATCCCTATTAGTTTTGGGTGAATCTGTAATTCCGATGGATTCAAGCTCCCATAAAAATGATATATTCCCTTGATTCAATGGAGGATCAGGTTCATTCAATTTCATTTCCATCCCGGTCTGAACGTACGTCACAGCAGATAATATTTCCTCTGAATCTACCTCTGGTTATCCTGATAGAATCCATCCAAATTCAGACTCATTCAAAAATAAATTCTTGTCCAATTTTTTCTTGCCTAATAACATACAGGGAATAGTAATAATCATTACCTATTAATATGTCTATTTTGTCCGATAAAGATCCATCATCAGCTAATACTTCTTTATAATTTTCTCTGTTTAAATTATTCGGATGAGTGGGTACTCCTCGCGATATCATAGGAACAACATTGGCATAAATTGACTTTTCATTCTTAGTTTTAGTCTCCAATTCAAGTTTTACTAAAGGACTTTCAAATTCTTGAGCAGTATTAGAACCAAAAGTAAATACTGTAAGATATACCGCTTCTTCAGTTTGCAGATTCAGTTCCTTCGCTGCTCTACTAGTCTTTGTTCTTTGTGATCCAGTGTCAAAAAGCACTATATTTTATTCTGATATCGCTACAAGTTTTCTTAACTGAAACAATCGCCGTTGGTAGTAGGTATAGTAAATCCTCTATTATTTGCTAAGTTTATGACGGTTCTTTGTTTCATATTAAACTTGACATAACATAATGCTCTGTTATGTTTACCAATTTTTCCACAGTAACGGTTTTTTAATTGAAGTTTCCTTTTCTGTACGGTTTTATACTCGTCACATTGTTCATTATAATGATCTTTGTTACAAAAGACGCAGGGATATTTAGTTCTTTTTGCCGTTGAGTCCTTTATGCTTAATCCTTTCCTTTTGAGTCCAATGCCAGAATACTTATTAGTATATTGTAAATGTTGACCTTTGTGTCCGCGATTTACTGAGGTTTTCTTAAATTGTACTTTGCTAACTGAACGTCTCACTTTATAATTATTTCCTTTATTTTTGGGAACGAATTTATTTTGATTGACTAGTAAAGTTTCAACAGTAAATTCTCTTTTATCATTTGATTTACGGGGCTACGACTTATTCCTGAGTGATGAGCTTACCTACCTTTATTTCATTCTTTAAGCTCTTATTTAAAGCCTCACATACTTCGTGTATAATTTTAGATATTAACTGAGGTGGTATTTTAAAAAGAAAATGTAGACTGTCATAACTATCTCCTGATGCCAAGAAGCGCAGTGCTAAACGTGTTTTAGCTGGAATAGCTTTACGTAACTGGGTGGTCATTTTTCTTTGTAGATGGGCCAACCTTAGACAGTAAATCTTCAAAATCCTCTAGTGACATCCGAGTAAACTGTTGAAACTCACGACATGGTTCGTAAACTAGTTCTGATAATTGATTCTCCATGGTTTCACTAAAATCAAACCAAATCAGAAAGTTCTATTAGTTCTTTTTTACACATTCATAAGATGTATATGTTACGGTAAATGTAAGCAATCGGTAATTATCTATAATCACCGGTAATTATGGTAGCACATGGTAAATGTAGTGAATTATCCTTTATTTACCGCTAATTATATAAAACTTCCGCGCGACCGTGGTAAATATCGACATAAGCTTTGGAATTTTGTTTGGAATGGAGAGAGAATGGTGCGGGCGAGGCGCGGGGAGGGTGATACTTCCAGCCGCGCACGTCGTGACCTGTCATTTGTTAGCGTATAGCGATTGAGAGCGGTTCGTTGAATTTTCGTTGCAGTAGTAAGGAAGTAGTAAGGCTATTTTGAGTTGTATTGTGAATTTATTTATGCTGTTCTTTAGTTTCTTTTGTATTGATACAAAATGGGAGATATCAAGTCTACTAAAAACTGTTTTATGAAGAAGTTGAAAAGTTAATTTCCAAAAAAGCACCAAATAATCAACTGTTTTCCAAAGATGCATATTATTCGCTTTTGGCTAATGTAAAGGCGTCCAAGGACAAGAAAACGAACAAGAAACTTGAAGATTATCGAAGATTATTGAGGTATGATACAGTAGAGATTGAAAATGTCCAAAAACTTGTAGTTCCAATAAAAAATGAAAGAGACCCAATAATTTACTATACGTACTTAGAGGAGGTATTTGATATAATCCACATAAGTCACATATCCATAGGACATGGTGGCAGAAATTTAATGATGGCGGAACTTCAAAATAAGTACAAAAATATCACCATAGAGCTAATTAATACATATTTAAATCTTTGTGAATCGTGCCAGAAAAAAATAGTATCCCTAAAAAAGAGCTAGTTGTTAAGCCTATTAAAAGCAACGAATTTAATTCAAGATGCCAAGTTGACCTCATTGACATGCAGTCGCAAGCAGCGATTTCAAGTTGATTATGGTATATCAAGACCACTTAACAAAGTTTGTTCAACTTAGAGCTTTAAAAACCAAGACTGCTGAGGAAGTGGCTTACCATTTGCTGGAAGTATTCACAATATTTGGTGCACCATGTATATTGCAAAGCGATAAGGGACGAGAATTTGCAAACAAGGTGATTGTGGGGTTGTGTCTTATGTGTACATGGAAAGCCATGTCATAGCCAATCCCAAAGTTCAGTAGAAAGGGCCAACCAAGATATTGAAAAGATGTTGGCTACTTGGTTAGAAACAAATAAAACTACAAAATGGGCCGAAGGAATAAAATTTATTCAGTTTATGAAAAATAAAACTCATCACTCAGGAATAAGTCGTAGCCCCTATGAGGCTATGTTTGGATGTAAAGCAAAAGTGGGCTTGAAAACTTTCTTGCCAGCTCTTGAAACAATGTCAGATATTACGAGCGAAGAAGATCTTGAGGCAATGGTAAAAAATCAAAATGGACAAGCCAGCGAAGATATTGATACTAATTTAGAGCGCAGTATAAATAACGACATTCATACCGAGATTACAACAGAACAAGCGACTATTGAATCAGGACCTTCGGATAAGGAGGAGTCAATTTCGACTAATCAACTAAAGGAAAATGATGATGGTAATGTAGAAAAAGATAAAAATGAAGAGATTATTTATGAACCAAATGAAACTAAAAATAACCCTGAAAGTGACAATGAACAAGTTTTTAACGAAAATACAGCTGTACAGGCAATACATGTATGTTCTCAAAAAATTGCAGAAGCTAGAATCGGTGCTAGGCAGTCGCTGGAAATTTTAACTTTAGATCCCGATAATAGTGAACATCCAGAGGATTCAACATCCTCAAGTACTTTTCAGTTCTATCTAAAATTGACCAGCAACTCAATGCTATTAACATCACCAAGGAACGCACCCCTTCAACCCCAGTGTCTTGCAAAATTAATCTACCGAATATTGTTTTGAATACATTTAATGGTAAGTGTGCAGAATACATACCTTTTATTAATTTGTTTAAATCCATAATAGACAATTTGGACGAAACAGCAATTTGGACAACATACAAAAGCTGTACTATTTGAGATGTTATCTATCAGATGAGCCTCTTAATTTAATCAAAAATTTACCATTAACACCAGAAAGCTATAGTAAAGCTATTGAAATTTTAAACAGTAGATATAACAACAAATATAGGTTAATTAGTGAGCATATTAATTTTCTTATTGATCTTAAGCCTATTGTTAAATCTACAGCAAATAATTTAAGAGAATTTATTTGTAACATAAAGCAAATTATTGCTGCTTTGTCAAACCTTGATGAAAATGTTAAATATTGGGATGCCATTATATTGTGTATATTGTGTATATTGTGTCGTAAACTAGATATGTATACATAAAGAGCTTTCCAAATGGAGAGAGACACGGAGGAGGAGCCTACTATTGCTGCCTTCCTCGCCTATATGGAGAAGCGAGCACTGGCGCTTGAGAATGCTGATCCCGGCTACAAGTCTTCCGACCAGCATCGCCAGCAAATGGATGCAGGGCTAGCTGCTTTCAGCGCTACAAATCAGCCCGTCAAATCATGTATCTTATGTAAGTTGGATCACAAATTACATGTTTGCAATAATTTTAAACTTATGCCAATCTCAAAGAGACTTCAATTTGTCAAAGATAAAGGCCTTTGTAACATATGTCTTGGTAAACATAAAAATTAATGTCAATATCATATTCGCTGTGCGGAATGCAAAAAGGCACATAATACACTGTTGCATCACACCTATAGTCCTTCACTGTGGCATAATATTTCCAGCAGTGTAGCCACTTCATCTTCTGTCTTCATGATAGCTAATAATAATAATGTTCTTTTACCTACAGCAAAGGTCAAACTTCTCGCTCGAGATGGCACTGAAATTCATTTGAGAGCCCTACTTGACAGTGGGTCCCAGCTGTCTTTCATAACAGAGAGAGCTATGCGGCTGCTTGACGTGAAACCTACGCTTGTTAATGTCAATGTATTGGGTATCACAAATTCTAAAACTAGGTTAAAGCATTGCTTACCTTTAATAATTCATTCTCTAACCCTTATAATATTTTTGTTAACTGTCATGTAGTAACATGTAACCTACCTCAGACAAAACTAGATAAGAGTAAAATTTTCATACCTAATAATGTAAAATTGGCAGATACAGAATTTTATCTACCAGCCGAGATTGATTTGCTAATGGGTGCAGATGTGGTATTCCAGGTGCTGCTTACCCAGGAGTCATCGGCATGTACGTCTGTGATGGTGCCGCCTAATTCTCAGCAACCTACATCGCGTTGCGGTGTACAGTTTCCACATCTTATCAACACTCAGTTCGGTTACATTATTGGAGGTACACTACCTACGCATATAGCATCTACAAATGTTTGCAACAAGGTCCTTAAAATGTTTTACATGTGACGATGATATAAATAATATTTTAACTAACTTTTGGAAAACTGAAAGTGACCCTGAAGATTTCAATGAAAAATCTTCAGAACATGAACTTTGTGAATATATTTTTAAAAGTGCTGTTCGGTTGAAGGAAGTAGGTCTTTGAAAGATTTGAAGTATCATTACCTTTAAAATTGCACTTGAGTGATGTATATACTATTGGCGACTACACTTACTATCAGATGGGTAGTCTGCTTGTTTGTTATGTATTAATGTATTCTATACAAATGATTGCAAATGGTTATAAGTAAAATTGTTCCAATACATTGCAGTATAAAAGATTAATATTTTGATAACTTTTTCAGAAGAGTCGACTACTGCTCCGGAAAATTTATCAATTGATGAAGCTCCACCAATACTTTCACCACCACCGGCTAGTAAACCCAAAAAGAAAATCGTCTTAAACAATGTGAAAAAGAAAATTAAAAAAATAATTCAGTTGTTTTAAAAATGAAATATTATAAAACTAAATTAGAAACAGCTATATTAGAAAATAAAATACAATTATAACATCAGTATACAAAAACAAAAACTAGTGGCCCTGGAACTTAAAATTAAAGAAGCAGAATATAGGATGTTGTTAGATCGATAACTAAACTAGTTATAGCTTGATAACACATAAAAGTGTTATCAAGCTATAACTGTTATACATATAGTACCTATAAAAGTTGATTAAATATTAAAAATTATTTCTTTAACTTATGTTAAAATTTTGTATTTTCTTACATTAATGTGAAATGTGTGTAATGTTTCTCAAAAAATGGCCTAAAATTTCCGTGCCTAGAAGGACGAACAGTGAAACGTATTCACTCAAGAAGTTGAGGCTAATCAAAGTGATCCCTTAAGATCCTGTATAACAATAATTGATCAGCTATTCATCGATGGTCCTCGAGTGATGAAAATTAGTAAGGGAGCGAAGCATTTTAGAATGAATTGTTAAAAAAACATAAACCGTTTCTGAACTCTCTCGATCCTATCAATATGACATTGGTAGTGAGGGTTCCAAACACTAGCACAGTACTCAAGACCACTCCGTACCAAAGCAAGGTATACTTGTATAAGAGCTTGCTGATTTTTGAACATTTTGCAGTTTCACCAGATGAATCCCAATATTTTAAAAGCTTTCGAAATAATATTATCAAAATGATCAACAAAAAGATAGACGACTATCAAATATAACTCCGAGGTCTCTTATTTTATCAACTTTTTCCAACACATTGTTGTTAATATGGTAAACATAATTATTAACAAACTGTTGATTGGTTCTTTCAGAAACTCCAACTGCGTTCATACATAGAATAACAACATGTTGCGAAATTTTTTCGTTGATATGCGTTTCAGAAACCGGTTGTTAGTTGACCTATTTTGGTTTGTGTTAACGTAAACATTATGTAAAAGTGAGTTATGCTTTTTATGACAATGACGACATGTTTTTACTGATTTGCATTCTTTGTCTTGGTGATTAATTAAACAATTTTTGCATATATTATTTTGCAATATGAATTTCTGTTTGTCTTGGTAATTTAATTGGCGAAATTTAGAACATAGAAGTAGCGCATGCTTTTCATTGCATAATAAGCATTTTTGGTGTGTTTGTTCAAACTTGGTGGAATAATCATTAATAAATGGTTTAATATCGGTAAATTAAATTTTGAAATTTCATTTTGAATATCCTTCTTTTAGTTTTTTATATTGGTTTGTACTATTAAAATGCTGGTTATGTTATAATTGGTTACTGGATGGTGAAAAATATTTGGTTATCTCACTTTTTCTCCGGGCGGTCTCGAGTGCTATAAACTTTCCTTCCAAGTAAGATAAAAAGTCTTGCGAAAATGGTAAATCTCGTGGTTCTGCTAATGAATTAATATAATCGCTGTACGTTTCCGGGTCAAGTTTCTGGGAGACGAGGTATACTATAATTGGATCCCAGGTGGAGATGTCCACTCCTACATTTTGTATGACATTTAAGCATTCATTCGTTACGTCATGAAGCTTTTTTATGTTAGTTGTTGATTGTTGCTGTATATTTGGAAGAAACAAAAGTACATTCATGTGTGAATTAAAAATTAATTCTTTATTATTGTATCTTTGGTTAAGTATGTATGATTGGTAATTCTCCGAACTGATGTGAATATGCTATAAGCTTTTCGGCCTCTCCGCGTAATTAACTTTTTAGGAACTGTATTTTTTGTGCTTTGGAAATTGAATTATTTTTATGAATAGACTCCACAAAAAGATTTTTAAATGATATCCATTGCTAATAGTTGCCACTAAATATTGGTATTTCTATCTTAGGAGTTGATTTATTTTTACGATTTGCATCCCACATTCTAATTAAGGCTCTTTTGATGTCATTATACTCATTCTCATAGCAACTATACTACGTTTATTTAAGTAAAACGAATAAATGTAAACAAACCAGTTTTAGGGTTATCACAACTCAATTCAAAAAAACGTCAATTATCTTGTCGTTATCTTGTATTTGTAAAATGTTTTCATGACTGATCCATTATAATATTTTTTTTCTAAAACATACTACTACAAACACTTAAGAAACTTCCACATAAATGAATTTATAAAATAAAAACATAATTAATTTTACTTGATAACCCTATAATCATGATGACATAAGTGAAATTCAGATGTAATAAACATTTTCGGTTATAGTCGGCACTTTTATACTAATCTATCAACTGAAATAGACCACATTTTTTTACGTATTCGCTTCAACTTAGCCACCTTTTTAAATCAGTAGCATATATTTGCATTTTAATCCGACCATGATCGAAAATTCTATGTTCCGTTTGTTGCAAATCATAAATACAAATCTTTTTTTATTTTCACTTTTTACTAATGTTTCTGTGGCAACTATATAATTGATATTTTATGTTATTAAGTAAAAATCACTAGTTTAAATTATTACTACATTATTTAAATAAAATATTATAATTATATCTCACTTTATAAAGGAATGAATTACTGAACGGAGTAACGGAACGTAGAAAAACTATTTGGTCGTATTATGTTTGCAATATGGCCGTCATAATTAGTGGTCATAACCTACCTGCTTTCAAGTACTGTCGTGTTATTCCCTGTGTTTTCTCAAGTTTCGTTTTATTATTGTTACTTATTATTTTTTTGGTTAGTAAATTTCCTTGTACACAAATATTACCAAGATGAATATGTTCAAATTATAAATGCATCCTACGGGTAAGAACCATCAAATCCCTCTAGCCTGGTGAGACCTGACCTTATTCCTAAAGCTTGTGGTGGCCCAGGCAGGCTTCCTGAAACTAGTGGTTGTGTGGTACTAGTGGTTTGCACCATCTTCGCAACGGTGGACATGTTGTTTTCCCGTGGTAAAAATCATATTATATTGTAATGTTCTTAAATGACATTATTGTATCTGGCCGCAATACATATGAACATATTAATAACAAAGTCTCAAAGTGGAAAGAAATTTTCCCGCGGTAAAATTTTTAATCTAGTGCACATTACCCAGCTTGAATGTATCTTTCCATTGGTGAAAGAATTTTTGAAATCGACTTAGTAGTTTTTGAGTTTATTGATTACAAAAATACAAATATTTCCTCGTTATAATTTTAGTGTAGATATACTAGCTTTCCACCCGCGGCTGCGCCAGTGTTATATTCAATTTTCCCATGGTAAAAAAGTAGAATGTCTTTTCCCAGGTCTCACAATACGTACCTCTGAACCAAATTTCATCCAAATTGGTTCAGCGTGAAAAGGTAACAGACAGAAAAACAGACTTTCGCATTCATAATTTTATTAGGGATTATTAAACAGTCTGACTGCGACAGTCAGGCGGAAATAAATTGTAAAATATTACTACGCTATAATATTAAACAGGTATCACAAATTCGAAAGCAATAAAACTGTATTATAATAGAAAAATGTTATTAATATATGCCTGTCAGTGGTTGCTAGGCAACACTTTGTTGGTAAACATTCGTTCTCTTATTTGGCTCAACTATAAATGTCGCATTATATTTACTATCTTCAAAATAAGCAGCTGTCAATTCCCCAGTGAAGGGAGTCAATAGCAATAGCAGTCATTTTGACTCTATATTTTTTTAAATATCTTGGAATTTCCACTTTTCAGCTAAAACAATAAAATTTATTTTTTGAAATTGTTCGAGCTAGGGCTTTAAAATTGCTCTGTTGTTTCCTCATCATCTCGTCAATTTTAGAACTGTTATCAACGTCATTGAAAACAAATTTTGGAAAAGCTAACTTTTTTTGAAATGGTTGGTGTTAGTACTGTTACATGTCATAAACATTCAGTTCTATTCTATCTTGTCTTTGTCTATGCACATTGGTCTTGTCATGTCACTGTCATGTCTGTCACCTATCATATGCTTTTTGTATCGTAATCCAAGTCCATCTGCGTCGTATCAAATATAAAAGTAAGAAATAAATACGTTTTTTAAGTATCAAGAACCAATCATAAAACATGGTGTCAGAAGTTATTCGACCGACTGCCCCACCTGCAACATTCGCGTTGGATCTTCATTCGCCGAACATGCCGCTAGCGTGGAAGAATTTTTCTATGTCTATGAAGATTTACATGACTGCGAATAACTTAGATGGCGAACCAGATGCAAGAAAAGTTGCAATATTACTAAATGTAATCGGCTCGGAGGCACTGTCAATATTCCATTCATTTAATGTGGAGTTGGATAAAATAACCTATAAAGACCTACTAAAAAGGTTTGAGGCTCACTTTTTACCAAAACTCAATATTTTTGTCGAACGTCACAAACTTTTCAACCGCAAACAAGGGGAAAATGAAGATCTAGAATCGTACGCCATAGAACTAAAAAATATTAGCTTACAATGTAACTTCGGTGAACAGGCCAATAGCCTACTCAAAGATATATTCTCATGGAATCTAAATTCACAATGTAGTTACATTAAGGAAAAAATATTACTTGACAAACCAAATACTTTCGAAGATGCCCTAAATCTAGCTAAAACACTAAGAAATACAAAGCTTGATTCCCTATCTCTCAGCTCCAACAAAGTAGCAGCAGTACACACTTCAAGATACAGTCGTCCAGTCTCCAGACCAGAGCCTAGAAGCAGCAGCTCAAAGTCAAGACCAGTTTCCAAGGAAAACAAACAGTCCTTATGCAGAAGATGTGGTCAAGTCCATCGTGTACGTTGTCCAGTAATTGATGTCACTTGTAGAAACTGTGGTAAAAAGAATCATTTTGCTAAGGTCTGTAAGTCTAAAAGAATTAATAATTTAAGTGTTGAAAATGTTGATAATAATTATGAAAATTATTTTGTGGGATTATTAATTTTATCTTCAGTTCACAATAGTTTAAGTAATGACTTTGTCACATATGCAAATATTAATTCCATAAACATTAAATTTATATTAGATACTGGTGCTGAAACAAACATACTTTCATACAATACATACAAAAAACTTGGTCTACCATTGCCACAGATTACAAAAAGTATACACAAATTATCTACATTCAGTGAAGAGATATTGCCAACTGTAGGTCAAACTTGGGTTGATATCTATCATAATAATAGAAAATATTCATTGCTTTTTCATATAGTCGATCTTAATTGTTAAGATGTCTTAGGACGCAAAAGTTGCGAAGATCTGAAATTGATAAAAAGATTACATAACATTCATTTCAAAGACACAGCTGATCTCACACAAAAATACTCACACTTGTTCGAAGGAATTGGTTGTCTTAAAGATTTCGAATGCAAACTCACCTTAAAACCTGATGTTATACCTTCAATAGATGCCTGTCGTAGAGTACCCTTTGCACTGATTGATGACTTGAAAAAAGAGCTCAAAATGTTAGTTCATAATAAAATAATTGTGAAAGTCGAAGAGCCTACAGACTGGGTTAACTCTATTGTACTTACCTCTAAAAAGAATGGCAAGCTTAGACTATGCATTGACCCTAGAAAACTAAATAAAGCTATAATGCGAGCACACTACCAGTTTCCTACAATTGACGAAATTAAATCTAGCTTATCAGGCCTCTAATAAGCCATTAACAATCCAAAATTGCCGATTTAAAGTCGCAAGCAAAAGTCGCGGGCCAGCGTGCAACAATCGAATGTGCTCTCTCCTTATAAGCATGTCTTTAATTATTGAACCCTTAGGTATTAAAACTGGGTGTTTTTGATTATATGCAATATCCGCGAGATGAAGCGTACCGCCGACGCATATAAGCCCCTGCTCATCCAAGAAGGGATTGAGACCTGCCAAATTACCTTTCACATTCAAGCCCTTTGCTAGTGCATGTAGCTCTGCTTGAAAAAACTTACTTTGCTCATACTTAATTAACAGCCTTAAAGCATTGTTTAATTCTATACTGGTTAAAAAGCTTGTGTTCCACTTGGTTTTACTTTTATTTATATTATTCAAAAATCTTAATATGTACGCAAAAAGCCTTATAATTTTATTTATATCGGATTAGAGGTTAAAAAGATCACACATAAATGTGTAGTTTGTTTCAGACAAAAGGCTGTCGTAGCAGGGCAGCTCATGGGCTCACTGCCCGCAAGTAGAGTTATTGCCACTAGTAGACCATTTGAAAAAATTGGAATTGATTTTGCTGGCCCTATAGAGGTAAAACTCTCGCGTATTAGGCGCTCTTCAGTTGGGAAAGGGTACATACTGGTATGTGTTTACTTTACCACTAAGGCAGTTCATTTAGAGCTGGCTTCGGACCTAACCACAGAAACGTTTCTCGCATGTTTCCGTAGGCTTATTGCTCGAAGAGGGTTGCCCAGTGAAGTTTACTGCGACAATGCTAGCACGTTCAAATGTGCAAGGAGTCAGTTAGTTGATTTGTACAAATTACAAACTTCACAGAGTCACCAAGCGAAAGTACATGAATTTACATCGCAGAAGGGCATAGAGTTTCATTTCATACCTTGCTATTCACCCACGTTTGGTGGACTCTGGGAAGCAGCGGTTAAAGGGCAAAATATCACTTGAAACGAATATTAAAAAATCAGGTTTTGACTTATGAGCAGTTAAATACAATATTATGTGAAATAGAGTCAGTGCTCAACTCTAGGCCATTGTTACCATTATCATCAGACCCAAATGATTACTGTTATTTGACACCAGGTCATTTCATTATATAACAACAATTTTGGAAAGCATGGCATAAATATTATTTAAATATTTTACAAAATACACCTAAGTGGAGAACAAGTCAGAATAATGTAAGGATAGGTAATCTTGTTATTCTAAAGGAAGATAATACACCTCCTAACACTTGACCTATGGCCAGAATTATTAATGTATTTACCGGTCATGACAACAAGATTAGGGCTGTGGAGGTTCGAACTCCAAATCACAAAACTCATACTCGTGCTATCCACAAAATATGTATATTACCTATTGATACTGAGTAATTTGTGATCTTAATATGTTAATCAAATAGATAAGTAGGTCTTTACAAAGAAAATAAGTGTTATGCAATTTTATGTTGTATTTGATTTACTTGTTGTGTTCATTAGTTTGATTGCAAAAGGCTATAAGAAGACTACTTACTTCATAGGTTATTGTTCTTTTACTTTATTGTTAGTCTCTCACTATGTATACATTTAGGTTATTTGGCCAACCATGTTAATGGTTTAAGGAGTTCCTTTTTTCAATTTAAATATTGTTATGTTTAGCAATACACATTTATAAACCTTAATAAGATTAACGCTCTATAATAGTTATTAGAGCACTATGCACTTTAATGTCATAGTTAAATAAATTTAACTTTAATATTTTTTGAATGTGGTTGTTAATTTTTAATGTCCAGCCTAACACGTGGCATAAACTTAACACAAGTATTGTTAATCATTAGGTTAAGTTTCAGTTTGTTTTTGTTTGTAATTTTTACTGCAGTGGTTACTCGTAGGCGGCAGTATGTTGCAACTAGCAACATTAATTATTTAATTTATAGTATTTTGCCGTGTGGCAATATTCGCTCTCTCTTGTACCGGTGGTTTGTCGAATAGAAGTCTGCTAAACATTTCGTGAGTTTTATTTTGTAATCTAAGATCCAGCCCTGTCAAAAGTACACACACACGCTGCTACAACTACAGCTGGAACCTATGTCTTCAAATAAAATAACAAAGAGAGCTATCTTGTCAGATTCACAGAAGTTGTATGATCCATTAGGATGGATAGCACCAGTTATAGTGACAGC